>CABFVX010007183.1:0-32833 GCA_902151425.1 Timema shepardi
ACACATTAGCGTAAGTGCGTATAACCCGAACGGGTAGTAAGACGCGGTGCTAATAATAATAATAATAATAATAATAATACATATATAAACCATATATTGGCCTTAAATTGCAGTCTCAGACGGTGTCAGAAAACGTGTTTCGTGTTTAAATACTCGCTTTTCCCCACATAACGATCATTATCCCGCTGAATAATTGAGCTCAGACAACGATTATGTCTCTTTCACGAGTCACATGTAAGTCACTTACTACTAGTGTTACATACCCATCAAGATGGGCATAGAAATAAGAAACATTACGTTTAATAAAATGAACCAATATAATTATTAATAGTGGTATATTGGAAATGATCTATGAATAAATTACCGATTGAATAGCACTCACCCGACTACCTTACATGTGATCCTGGCACCAAGTTGAAACATATTTGAAACTAAACTTGACTAATCTTAACCCTTTTAACCGTACCTTTAAGTAGTTTTATGTGTTATATTAGGTAGTCTAGGTTCTTACGTCCTACGATTGATAGGGAACTCATAGAAAAAGCATATTAAAGAAATTGTAATTTGAGATAGAGCTACCGCCTGGCCATTATGGGTGCTATGAATGCTGTGATGGGTGTAGCGGTGGGTATCGGGAGATCCAGCAAAATCGCCAATAATAAATAATAGATGAGCCAGACTCGTTAAAGATAATAGGAGACTCGGAATCAAGTTGCAAGATCTAAGAGGAAAGGTGATGCATTTACGTTCTTGCGCAGCAAAACAACTAATATTACACTATTTAGACAAGCCTTATCGAGACAGATATTTGAATGGACGTTTGTGCATTAAGTGGGTTTTATTTTAGAGAAATGCTCGTTCGAGATAAACTACCAACCTGCCCCAGTTGGAAGAAGAAATGTACTGTCCTTACTATGGGTAGTAATATTATTAAGGGTCCTAATTGGGTGCCTATCTGAATTGTATTGTATAGTGGAATATATTGACAGTTTTGGTGATTTAAGACTGTCGTAAGACTTTTGACGTAAACCCCCCCCAAAAAATGCGTCCCGTTTCGACCAATCTAGACATGACGTTAACCGAAGTCTTGGTATGTAAATGTGAAGTATTTGGGCCAATCTAGATAGGGCGTCATGATCCAAGAGAAACTAAATGTTCTCACGCACCAATTTCTACCACAGTGCTATCTAGTACTCGTTCCATGCGCAAGATTATTCTTCAGTTTTAGAATATTAGCACGCTAAGTTAAAGGTTAAGGGTTTGATTCCCGTGTTCATGTCATTTTTCAACTAATTTAAATTATTTGAAATGTGATCCTCTTATTACGGACAATGCGGTAGTTACAATGATTTTCAACCTGTGTGTTGATATTCACTTACATACCAACTTTTGACGTGAGTCATTTGTAAGAGTGAAGATTTACATTAAATTTAAACACAACACTTAAGGTCAGTACAAATAAACTTAACTTAAATAACATATATTCCCCATGAGATACACTGTTTATTAAAACTACAAGATTTCAATTACAAATATCTCATCAAAAATATAAAGTATTTTCACACTATAGCTATTAAATTATAAGTCTGCACGCTGCAACACAATTAGTATTAGAGTTACTGTTTGTTATCCATTAACAAATCTCATCCCAGCATAGCACCACCCATTCATACTATTGCTAATTTGTTGTACAATTCAAGATACTCTCCCTCGCAAAACAGTTTAAGTAGAACTATTGTTATTAAATTACTTATCTTTCCCACGCAACAGACCCTATAGCTAAACTGCAGTTACTCAGTTACAAATCCATCCCTTGCATCTACAGCCCCACATATAGTCATAATCTAGCTATTCAACCATATTGGATAATAAGGTCAAGTGATATTACTGCCTGGCATCAATGTTATGGTTGCATCATGTTTTATGACATTGTAATTGTTCTGCTTTACTTTGTTTTCATGTTTTGTGTGTTTCCTTTACACTAATAAATTACTGAAGTGCTATTAGTAACTGCGGGTATTGATTATTCACGAACCTCACTATTATCAATAAATTACATATTCGTATATCCCGCTGTAGCAAACCCTACATTTAGAGCCGTTTCACACGAGGCAACTAGCGTCTATCAACTATCGCAGGCCAACTATCGCTCTGTTGATTAACATAGAGGCAGATTGAGGGTTTCACACGGAGCAACCGAGTTGCCCACCCCATCAACAGTCGCTCATAGATCACTTACTATTGGTGATTTGTGAGATAGTTGCCCGTCAGGACAACAGCTATCGCCCACCCGATGACTGCTTGGTTAATCACGTGTTTATATGGTGTAATTCACACAATGCAACAATCGTCAACCAGTATCCAAAGAGGTGCCAACCTCAAATCACCTGTTGAATTTCATTCGTGATAAAAAAAAAGTTATCTATTGTCAGTTTGTTTTTGAATGTATAGTCAAATCTTGTGTAGTTATTTCGAGATGAGTTTACCGGAATCATTAAACATCAGTGATTTTATATCTGAAGTATAACAGTGACCCGCAATTTGGGATTTATTAGCGGGTGATTACTCAAACAAGATAGTAAAGAGGGCAGCGTGGGAAACATCATCAGGAGATTTGATCCGGGCTTTGACGAAAATAGGCAGAATGAAATGAATACACTCGATAAGTATCTGTCTTCAAAATTTCTTCTCTCACATTTATGAAAAGTTCATCAAAAGACGTCAATAACACCCGAAAATACAAAAAATAATAATTTATTTGGAGATCTTCATAGCTAGTATAGAAAAAAAACCTTTTCCAACCGCTCACTGATATAGGTATGTATACTTATAAAATATACGCACTCATTTTGTAATTTTCCTTCGCCTTCTCATAAGGGGCTTGCCCGAATTGCGCCAATCCACCTAGCTTGGACCAGAATTGCACCAAGAGCTTAAAAGTGTCCCTTCCCCCCTCCCAAGACCTGACCCGAATCGCGCCAACTGTGAACATAGACAAATAATAATGCTATGGCGGGTCGTTAGAAGGACACAAGTAAAAAAATATTATTTTATTAACTATATTTAACTGTATAAAACAAAAGCAAACATTAAAATACCACGGTAAAATTTCTATTTTAAAAACATTGTCTATAATAGCTAAATGTAAGCTAAATTATAATATAAAAAAAAACAAAAAAAAAACAAGTCATACAAAGGATTTTTGGAGGGGCACACACTTCACATAGATTAATTTATCTCTTAATAAAATCCTTAAAAATAATTTCAAAATATTTTGATTTTTTGAAAACTAGTCATCAGTTAACTACCCTTAAAATGACTTTGCCCCAAATACCAAATATACAGTAATAATTGTAATCTTAAATACACCCAAAATGTATGTTTTAATCAAAATTGTTAAAGTTATTTTTGAGAAATTTCGAATTCTTTTAAAATTAGTCATTAGTAAACTGCATTTTTTTTTCTTCTGAAGATCAATTATACAGACCTATTCCATCATTTTAAAAACTACCCAGGTATACACGTTGAATAAAATTACTCAAGCCGATGATTGGGAAGTTGGAGGTTCGAATCCTTGTTGGGTGAACTGAATGAGGGTTTTACTCAATTGTTTTCCACTTTCCTTCCAGGCAAATTCGGATTCACTTTCTCTACATTAAACCTTTCTCATCCCAAAGCCCATTATTATAATTAGCACATAAAAGTAGAACTCAAACAGGTAGTAAAACGCAGTGCAAAAAACAAAAATTCAACAAGGAAAAGTATAATAATCAACTATCAATTCAAAAATTATAACAGTATTTATGTAAAGTTGTAAAATAAAATTGTTTCGCTTACTATGCTTGCACCAAATGAGATCTACAGTCCCCTTTGAAATACCCGTGTACAGTAAAAAGCCGAAGGAAATATTTCGGTGCGTATTCAAAGGTTTCATCCAATTAACACAATTTCATTCTGACACAAATACTCAAGATATGAGGCAAAAGAAAATATCATAACCCCCATCTCTTTTTCGTTTTTCAACAAAAAGTTTTCGTCTAGAGTAGTATTTAGTTCAATTTAATCTAAGGCAAATTGAATTTCGTCGGAAGATTTAGGCAAATTTGGCAGTTAATGTTATTCCTGAAACATTTCATGACCTTGGGGTCAATGTTTTTATAGTTTTTTCTTTGTATGTACTTTTTTGTGGATAAACTTTGAAGGCCTTACTTCAGTCGCCTCAGCTTTCCTCTTAACTGCGTTGCTGATGGATGTTCTGTTCAACTCTTGATCTAGTAGTGGTTCGTGGTTGTGTTGGGCTTCCAATCCGCGAGGAAATATTTCCGCCATCAAGTGTGAATATTTTGGCCTTACAGTCTTTTTAGTGCATTTCAACCTCTCTTCCCTCGTCAAATTCAATTAATTCACCTGTCGATACGTATAATTATTATAGATAATCAGATATTTCCCTCTGCCACTATACATCTTTCCCATATCAATAATTATCGCTAATATCACAGTCCACACAAAACCCGAACAAAAATAAAACAATTACGCATCTGGACAGTTACCATTGCCGAGATAATTTGTTAATACTGGCCAGACTCATGTCAGAGAAGATAATACAGATCTTGTTGGGGGCTCTTAGGGCGTTTTTACATTCGTTTACCTAAGGAAGGGAAGACAAGACGTGGCGAGAGCTGGTTTTTGTTTGTGTTGGTGTTTGTTTATTTCATCCCCCCTCGTCTACCTGAATTAGACTTGGCGCAATTCGGCTCCGGGTTAAGTTAATATATTTTAATCCCTTAATTAATGGCTCAGTTCGGTCTTTTTGACGGCGATAGTTTCCCCGAATGAAACAGCGTTTAAAATAAAGTAACTTATTTAAAAAAATGCTCTAAAACCTAACATTTAATCATAATATATCTAATTAATTAAAAAATACAACCCCTTCAAGACAATGCTTGGGAAAACTATTAATATTATTTACAAATATATATTTCCTGCAACCTAACATATATTATATTCAAACAACATTTATTCGATTACATGTATACCACCTATACAACATAATGTGTAAGAGGGCCTTAGGACGTTTGGCACATTCTCCCCGAAAAACGACACGTTTTGACCAATTTGCACAGGACTCTTGGCGCAGTATTAGTAAGTAAATGGTAGGACTTATAGACCAACCGAGAAAAGATGTATGGACTAAGGATAGATAGAATTCCTTTCATTTGTGATAACAAACTATTCAATATAACTAAATTTATAACTTCTAATACACCATATATTCTAAATATACTTTTTCAATATATTAATATAGCCCCTTCAACATCATGTATAGTCAAACCATAATAGTCACCTAACAAACCATTTCTTGGAACACAAAGTATACTCCTACTACAATTTATTCTACTACAAATATATCCCTAGCAGAACACCACATATATGGAACACTTCGATTGTTGAATAGTTTAAGGTGTTACTCCCACAAGAGACTAGACTACTGATGACGGGGAGATCAGGGTTCACATCTCGGTTGGGTGTACTGGGAAAGCTTATCTCCAAATTGCTTTCCCCTCTCTCTCGAGGCAAATCCTGGTACATTTCCTCCAAATTTAAACTTCCTCAACCGTACTATATTGGTAATATGCTTGTATCCCGCACGGCTAGCTAGACGCTCTGTCGAAAACCCACAGTATAGTCAAACTAGTCAAACTATCGCTGTACAATTAACAAGCTCCCTCCTTAAAAAGTATCACCGAGTCAAACTAGTGTTGTTCACTTACGAAACTCCAAATGAACAGGTTCTATTGTCAAACTACATTTAATGTATTTTTTTAATCCACCTTGAAAATCAAAGTATAGTCCAATCACAACTATCAAATTACAAGATCTCTCCCCTGCAATACATTTTACTTTCAATAGGCCTATACATTTTTCAAAAATAAAATCGACCTATAAAAGATTATTAGTTTAAGTTTAACTAAGCATAATATTAAATTATATCAATAGACCTCTCAATCGATTGCCGGTCTATTTAGGACTATAGAAAAACAGTCTAAATACCTACAAATATGTTTTGGTGAGGAAAATTAGGGTCAATAACAACAATTATTTAATAATTTCCGTATGTGTTGGTTTCAAAAGGTTTTAAAATTAGTCCCTTTCATTAATAAAATTTGGCATAGTTGATTTAAATTTATAAATTTCCTTTTTATGGATTATATTAATTTTATGAGTAAGATAAAGAAAGCTTATTTTGACTAAGTAGCACGTTATTATTTAGGGACTTTAATAGTATGAATGAGAATCTCTTGTAAATTGTGTATATAATTATTAAATGTTTTGCTAGAAACATGAGAGAACATGTTTTGTTTTTGATTTCTATAGTCAGTATACATTCAAAGCCTTACCTTAATGCTAATTTTCCTTCCCGCCATGGTTGGTGAATGTTTATGTCTAGTCGATGCTGGTTATTAGAAGAGAATGACTGATGACATTCCTGGCAGGTGTCTGAGTGTAGAGTGTTTGTGAACAAGTAGACATATTTGTTCCAGGAGAAATATCCCCTTAGGGTGTATGTATGTAAACAAAGAAACCCTCACTTAGAGGATGGTTACAGAAGACACCCCTGGGAGCGACTGTTAAGTTGTCAATCATTCTATCAAACGATTACAACATAATAAACCAAACACTAGCAATTATAAATAACACGCCTTTTTACAAACTAACGCTTTAATACCGAGAAACAGGAAATAAACGATCTAGCTTTTGTTAGTACTGAGGCTTACTACCCTTTTGAGTTGTACGCATATATACTAATTACACTAATGTGTTGGAGATTAGAAAAGTTAAATTTATAGGACGTATGCCCGCACTTGCATGGAGGGAAAGTGGAAAACCATTTATGGAAAACAACCCTCAGTATATCCGACCAGAGTCGAACCCTGATCCCCCCCATCTTCGGCAGTCTTGTCTATTGTGGGAGTAGTGGGCACTATCTAATAAAAGGGATTAGGGTGAGGAGGGAATACCACATCAGTACTATACGCTAATTTTGGTTGAAAGAAAAGGTTAGAAAATCGAACATATTTCTTTGTGACCAACATTAATAACATTTTAATGTATTATTTATTGTTATTTTATAGGTAATATTCAAATGTTTGCGTTTAAAGAGAACAGTAATAAGTTATATTCCATTCAACATTCTGGCAGCTTAGTACGTACGGTACCCCTATCAATAACTTTTGATATTTATATTATCAATATCTATAAAATAACACTTATCAAATGGTAAAATGGTATTTATTTTGACCGCAAAAAGATTTGTTTGTTTTAAGGCTGGTTTTGTATTTTTGCTTAACGCTTAGCTAATAGCAAGTAGTGATTGCACATAATGCACAGCTTATAGTGCACAATAAGTTTAAAAACATTATCTTCAGTTATGGCGTTCATAATAAAATTGATACATAGTGAATAGGGAATAGTGAATTGTCACGGTGCATGAAGTCGATTTAACTTCAATTTTTTGTACACTATGCATGTGTATAAATAATCATTAGACTTGAGAGTGAGAATGTGAGGAGAGGCTATATAGTCTACCAAACTTTAATACAAAGAAACGCGAAAATTTGATTCTGTGTTCATATTTGAAATGTCTTATGGTAGCTTTATAATTATGTTTGCGATCTACGAATTTTGTTTGTTTTAGCATCAATGACTACGATTGTATAAATGAGTGAAAATAAAGGGAAAATATTACATTTACTAAAGTTTTATTTAAAAGTAGGTCTACCTGATATTTTATTCATGACAATAATAAAATCAGAACCCAAAAAGAATCAAATTAAATTCTACGTTTTTTATAAGAAAGTTTTCAAATTATTCTTGCACAAATATATCATCAAAAAACCTATCTTCAATAAAAAAATTAAATGTTGGTCAGAGTTGACACATTTTATATTATGTTTATGTATTTTTCATTAGAATTAAGAGAATTGACTTTTAAATAGATTAACAATAGTAGTTTTTGAAATTTGTTTCGTGACCTTTTTCAAGAGTAACCTACCTTAGCCCAATTAATAATTCTAGTATTTATAAATGGTGTAACTTTAGGTGTTCTGTAAATATTAAAAACGAATAGTTAAGAAATTACTAAATATTACTAATTATTAAATATTAAAATGTATTTAATTTTTAACTTTCAAAGAAAATATTATAGTTTGTGGATATTATAAAACTATATTTTCTTAAAAAAATTCTGTTGTACAACCATTTATTTTGGTCTTCTTATGGTATAGAAAAATCTATTGATTTGGAAAGGTAAGCCATTGTAAAAACTAAATGGGGCTAAAATACAGTGCTACAAACTAAAGACAACACAATTCTCAGTTATATCTATTAAAATTAATGAAACTTTTACTCATCTCAAAAATAATAAGTTTATTAATAATATATTATGTTTATTAATTATTTATCAAGTACATTTTTTATCACTGCTTCTTATTAACTGCTCAGGTCATACGCATAGATTATAGTTACTCTAATGGGGTAGGGATGAGGAAGGAAGCATTATAGATATAAGTTACCCGCATTTGCGTGGGAAATGATTTATGAAGAATCGCCTTTGGTAGACTCAACTGGGATTTTTACTCCGATATCCTTGTCATCAGTAGGCCGGTCTAAAGGCACAAGGTTTGACTCCTGTATAAGGTTCAGTTTTTCAACGATTCAATGAATGCCTGGTTTTCTTGTAAAATAAAAATAAATTTGTATTTTATTAATAAGTTAAACTAACTTTTTGATTTAAAAAAAATCCACTATGACTATTGAAAGTATAAAAGAGTATTCGTAAAACAATTTAAATTCAAGCAAAAATTTAAATAATTTAAAAAATTAATTTATATATTAACAAATATCGGAAAATATTTCAGAGAACAATTTTTAGAGTGTCTTTAATTTGATGATTGTAGCATTGTATCCTGATTGTTTGCCATTATAGAAAGTTAGGAATATATATGTTAACATTATTAGTATAAAAGTAACAAAATAACTACCTATCAACTTTTTATTCCCCCTTCATCCACAGACTATATTATTTGTAGTTCCCAAATCCACCTGCATTAGCTAAATGACCTCAAAAATGCTTTCACATAAATATAGGCCTACTGCAAATAATTAACTCAGGTTTCTACATTATTGTGATAAAAGCACGAACAAGGCAGTTTTTTGTTTGACCTATTACTATTTAGTGAAAAATATAATTTTAGGCGGTTTTTCTTTTGTATGGCCAACCAAAAATATTTAATATCTTCTTATTTATGAAGTTTTATTACTTTTTTGTAACTTTTATCTTAAAATGGTTACTAAACTTTGTTAAAGTAATATAAAACAAACAAAATGTCTTGTGTCACGGAAGGATTTCCCCCCTAAACTTATAAAAAGATGAAATATTTTTTATAAAAAAAAGTTCAGAAAGGTGTTTATTATAACCATGAATCTAGTAATTTGTCGTCGACGACCTGAATATGGAAAAAATATGTTTTGCTTTATTATCTCAAACATACATAGTAATAGATTAAAAGTTATCCCATAAACTAATAATGTTACAACTCAACACCTTAGCTTAGTCTATAGCTCCAGGTTTGATTCCTGGCCTGGCATAAATATTCATAACTGGTGAAATGTGGGTTTACCCTATCACAGTGATGAATTAACGGCCAGAGACTGGATGTTGTGCCTGTCCTAATCTTAAGTTATATTATAAGGCATATGAAGCTACGACAGGCCTAGCAAGCTGGCAGTGGAAAATATATTGCTTGAATAAAACACTGACCCAAGCCATAGGCTTGA
The DNA here is from genome assembly GCA_902151425.1 of Timema shepardi. NCBI lineage: Eukaryota > Metazoa > Arthropoda > Insecta > Phasmatodea > Timematidae > Timema > Timema shepardi. The sequence goes on from CABFVX010007183.1 coordinate 9,838, forward strand.
AACAGTAATGGATGGAAGTAAGTATAAATATTGTTACAGGTTTTGTTTCTATTATTTCAAAATTGAAAGGTTTTATATTATTGATTTTTTTTAAATGCCAGTTTCAAGCTCATACGTTGAAAGGAAATAATGAAATTGCTTGTGTTTGAAATATGCATATTCTCTTTTTAGTCAAACTATTCATAATCCCTCTCATTCAACCAAACCAGTCACAAATTCAGTATGTAGGTAATTAAGAGATTAATTGTCTTAGCACGACACTTTAGTAAAATAAGATTATGAGAACAAAAGTGTGTTTTAATAAGGTAATCTATGGAATTATTATGTTTATTCACATATTTTAACTATATTTACTACACACATCGGTGGGCACTGAAGAAATGTCATGGACTTGTCTTATCCGTTTTGTTAGTTAAGGAATAGTCATTGCTCAATTTCTGGCTAAGTACAGTGAGTTATTTTAACATAAATGACTTTCCTATTTCCCCGTCTTGAAAATGTGAGTGCACTTTATCTTAATGATACCTTCATTATTCTAGCCCCATAAGTTTAGTCATGAGGATTGCCCAAAAGGACAGTAAGGCTGGATGGAACAAATTTGTGTGAAGGTAGCTTTAGTCATAGAACATGATGGCACATATTCTTCTCTCATACCTTCTGTATTCGTAAAAATGGCGGAAAATGATGAGGAAGATGCTTTGTTGCTGGGTCACCCAATGTTTAAAAAAAGGACGGATGAAAACTTTATTATGGTAGTTCTTCAGATTAAAAATTGTACAATGTAGGTGCAAATATTATAGGTATTTTGCATCTAGCTCGGCAGTAAGTAGGCTTACATCGCTTCCCTTCCGCTTTTACAATTACATGTTACTATTACACAACAAAAAACTAGCAAAACTAACGTTGACAACTCAACCAACCTCATATTAAACCAATCAAACCCTTCACTATCCAGCTCGACAGACTAGTAAACAAGATGATGGCGTATGCACAATGTAAATTTGTCCCCGCATTTTGTTCCATGAAACATGGAGGCGAGTAAGTCGGATAATTTGTGGGAACGTGTGCTGTCATGTGTTATCGTTTGTTATTGTTTTGTTCGATAATTTTCCCAGCGGTGTGCCCCCCCCCACTCCATTTGGAAACATGCAATAAAAAAAGATAAACACAGATGATAACACCAAAATGTGTCGTTCCATCATGTGTTAACACACAATGTTCTATTCAGAGGGCATCTAGCCTGAGATATATTAAGTACCATCCCTGTCTGACACAGCAGGCTAGAAAGTAGCGGGAGAACTGTCGTCATTTGAATGAACTCCAACCTCGGCTACACCAGCCAAGTTGAACTTTATTAGCTTTAACCCGACCTCTCTCTATTTTCACCCAGCGTTTGAGGACAAATGTTGCTATTTTTGTGTTACTAAAAATAAAAGTTTCTTATAAATGTCAATATTGATTTAGTTATGGTAAATATTAGTTCTGTAATAATTTATCAGGTTCTGATTATTAATTGAAATGTTGGAAGTGTGATATTATTTTAGGTATTTATTGTGAGTGTCAATGCTAGTGATATATCAGTAAACTAGACTAGAGTAATCAATGTTAATAAAGTAATATTATATCACTACTATCAAACTTTGATACCAAAAAGTACTTTATATTTTTATAGCGGTTATCTTTTTCTTCTATATGGGTTTTTAAGCCTTACCATGGATCCCTAATTAATTATTCATACAGTGTATTTTTCAACCCTCGATCTTGTAAATTACTTATATATTTTCCTTAAATTCCCAAACTTAGTTTTATTTTATATTTATCATTTATATAGTCAAATACCCTAAGTACTTATATTAAAACATAAAATTAATATATGAATCAATACAGAGAATTAAAAATGAAACCCTCTTCGGTGGCCGCATGGTCTAAGACGTCACTCTAGTAGTAGACTAGTCTGCTGATGCCGGGGAGATTGGGGTTTGAATTCTGGTCTGACGTACTGAGAGTAGTTTTTTCCAGTCTCTCTCCACGAAAGTGCGAATATATTTCCTCTAAATTTAGCCTTCTTCATCCATAACACATTAGCGTAATTAGTGCATATATATATATATACAGCTCAAATGGGTAGTAAGACATGGTGCTAAAAATTTAAAAAATTACAAAACAACTGTTTAGTTGAGAAACATTAGTGGAAGTTTTCACCATTAGTGAGCTATTCGATCAGTGGCGTAGTCCTAAAATATTTGCTACCCTAGTTATTGGTGAATGGTAAATTAATATTTCGATACAAGTCAATCATTTTAGAATTAAATGCGACATAAACATACTTTAAATTTTCTGTAAGTTAGTATGTTGAAAAATTACACTTTAAAAGTGTAATCAATTGTTTTTGTTTAGCAACATGTATTTAAAAATATTATGGTGATCGGTTGGTCTAGGGGTAAGTTGTTAGACTTTTGTGCTGGACATCTGGGGTTCACTCCTCGGTCCAAGCACAAATCTATCTGATTGCCAAACCCTTCCTTCATCTCTGACAAAACGTGTATTAATCACAACTTGTGAATGTGTCGTATCACACGTTAAACTGTAAGTCCTCCATTTCATCTCACAATCACCCTATCATTACACATTAGCGTACGTGCGTATAACCCGGGCGGTTAGTAAGACGCAGTGCTAATAACAATAACAACAATAATAATGTTAATAGTTTAAAATATTGGTAATTGCCGATAATCTTAAGCAAATGTTTAGTATGTAACTATATTTATTAATTTTAATAATTAGATTTAATTGAACTTTTTTATAGGCAATAAACGGTTTTATGTTCCTTGAAAAAATACCTTCATTCAAATTGGGAATAACCAAAATGGCAAAATTCACTGTGATAGGCTAAGCAATTTGAAAATATTACTACGGAAAAACCTATATTATTTTCAAAGAAAGATAATATACAAGGACCAATTATTTCTCCACACCCGGTTGAGAACTTTCACTAGAGTCAGAACTATTCATAGCAGACAAGTGAAATGAGGAAATGTTGTTTACGCATTCCTCTTGTAGGCTGCATTTAGAAATAAGACACAAACATACAATAATATCCCTAAGTATGAATGTTTATTCAATAATAAGAAATTTCTATTCACAACCAATCTGCAATGCAACGAAAAATAAAAGTATGAACCAATGTATTTTTTTATCTTCCATGCTGCTTATTAGGCACGTAAATAAAGCACGAAAATCAATATTTGTTGATACATTCCCATTCTTAACAAGCTAATAGTAGAAGCACAGTAATAACATTGAGATTGAGCATAATTATATGATTAGCTAGTCTATTTGATAATCCTTAATAAAACCCTAACATTAAAGATAGCCCTAATAGAAAGTCAAAGAAAAAATTAGTGTGAACAAACTCCACTTTTTATCTAGTTGATAATCAATTAAATATAACACAAATATTGAGTGTAATCAAACTCCTCTTTTTATCTTGTTGATAATCAAGGAAATATAACACAAATATTAAGTGTGACCAAACTCCCAATTTTTACCTAGTTGAAAGTCAATATGAAGGATTACAAATATTAAGATGGATTAAATATCAAAGCTATCATATTTATTAATTACAGTTCAACCGAATCTATATAATATTCTTTAAATTGGAAAATAACACTTGCTTCCTGGTTCGATTCCCGTGTCCAGGTGTCATTTACAAATACTGTATTAAGGTTTATCGCACTCTTTTTATCATCCATATGGGGCGTGTCATGGAATGTTACCGGGGTGGTCGGACCTTTCTAAGCCCTTACCTGGGCTATGTCCTCCCTCATACACCTGATCCCACCAATCATGCATAGGTTTTTCTCTACACATCTCACATTGGAATTGATTTCCGTCTCTACCTTAGCTTGTTAATAGTCTGGCTTACAACGAAACATTGGACTGATCTAAATTATTTGATTATTTAACTGATAATTAATTATTTAATACATAAACATTAACTTTAGTATTTATTACAGACGTGTTAATTAAGTAAGGAAATAAAACCAAACTAAAAGCGTGGCAAACTCCTCTATTTACTTGTTTTATAATAAAGGAATTTCTAACAATTTGGAATCCAAGCAATATCCTCTATAATATACTCGCAAGTGTATAGTGTTATTTATCATGTTTAATACTCCACAGATACAATTATTGAATAAAATAACTACATCTACTTTCAAATAATTTCAAATGTTCAAAAATCAGTCTTCATTAATCTACCCTTATTTATATGGCTATAAATAAAATTATAATATATCCTTGAAATTATTACCACTAAAGTATGGTCAAAGTGTTGATACTACAACACAAATGATGCCACCATTGTTCTCGCTGCCTAAGCCTCTCCTCTTATTGCTTCTATTGCTAGGTATTAATTCCGCAACACTAAGAGAGGGCGACCAGAATGGATGTCAAAAGAAGTTGTAGCCTATCAACCCTCATCATCCTGCTTCCTAGCCAACACCCCCTGTCAAACTCTCACCAACCCCTCCTACCATCCACCTTTCTACCCGGACCTATGTCAGGCAGACATGTCACCCCGTTCCCGCCATACTGTCCAACCTTAGGACCGGCCCTCTCAAGACCACTTATATGTGACCAACGACTTGACAGCAAACTGACCATGTAGCTAACCACTTGGCAATGACATGAATTAATGACTGACGACTTAGCAACGAATGACGTCATGTGACTGATGGCTTACCGACGTCCTGACAATACACAGCTCGACTTCGTAACGGTAAATTCCCTCATAATGAAAGATGGTGTGATCTCTAATATTACACACTTAGCCGTTAACCAAACGTTGTTGCAGAATGAATATATCGTTTCATTCTTATATATACTTCTTAAACGATTTTTCCTTAGGGGGGAACTGTACTATCGTGAATAAAAGAATATATATTTGTTTTTTAAATAAGTTTATTCGAAACATGTTATTACAATTTTCGATGCATCAATCCATGAACTGTGTGAGGCGTCCAACCCGAGAAATTTGACACAAGCCTTATTTACTTTTTGTTTGAGAACCCGTTCTACAAGTTAAACACCAGATGTGTTATTTTTCTCAGATCCTGAGTGTGGAATCCTCCCAGGATAGGTTTGCTTTTCATATCTTCAAGCAAGACGTTCTAGGATTCGTCTAGATGACTTTATGTATCTTGAACAGTTTGCTGTATATTCATAATCGTAAATATCCTTCTGTTTTATGATACCTACAAAAGATATCACAAAGTTGTAACTTGCTTGAAGCTGAGTCGATTGTTTTGTAATGTTAGTAAACAGTATGTATAAGACTATCCTGAACATCGATAGGTAGCATTTTAATAATCGAGTGTACTTAAAACATTTAATTACTCTACAATGATCAGCGTTACGAAACATCATAGAGTATATTTAATCATAGTTGATCAATCATACTTATGTATCCTATTTAAACAGAATTTAATAATTATTCATCAATCAACCTATAGAACATTTTACTATCAGTTATTTATCATAGAAATACTTCATACATTTTATAGTAATGCATTATATCTACCAGTCATTAGATCATCATACATTGAATAGAGCGATACATAACACCTATAAGACATTTTATAATATTTCACGGATCATACTATTTATCACACTTGATTAGAAATACATCATACTTATAAAGCATTAATCTCTACTCATTGATCAATTATATATATATATATATATAATACATTTGATCATCTTCATTTATTAAAGATATACTACATATTTTATAGAGTCAAGCACTATACTAGTTAGATATGTATCATATTTCACTAACAAAACCATGTATCACAATTTATTGGAATAATTTATTATACTTATAAAGCATGTGATCATCAGTAATTTATTAGAGCAATGCATCATACTTATGAGCCATTTGATCATACCATATGTCATGCTTTATTTTGAGTCATGTTTTGTATTACAAAAGCATTTGAGCATCCTTCATTGATTAAAGTCATGCTTCAAACTTATTAGGCATAGGTTAATCTATAATTGATCATAATGTCCTACATCATTCTTGTTTAGAGCTAGACATAATACTTGATTTGAGTCAAAGTTACTCATGTCAACATTAACATGCAGCAGTCAGCAAATAACAAAACAGTCCTCTTATAATGAAATAAAAGCTGTAGTATGAAATACTACACCCTCTCCTGTTTAAAGCTAGTGATGATGGGGGACTGATACATTTTATCGTAATTTCTCGTATCATCTTAGATGAAGACTAGACTATTTGACGATACAAATAAAATCACACAATTTAAGATTGTATGGTTTGGTCGATACAAATGACGTGTAGATCCCTCTAACTCCTTCTTTCAAAAACATCCCTTCACCCCTCACCAACATACTCCTTACTATCATATTCTCACCCTGACAACGACGAGTGCCCTATTTCCTTCTAATCACCTCTGCATGTGGTAGCTAGCCCTTTAATGATGATTCAACTCTCCTTCTCATACAAACTCCTCTGTTTTTTAACAATAAATATGACGACCGACACTAGTTGTATATTGTAAAGGATTAGTACTCAATTCCCCGACCACATACCCTGAGCCATTATTTATCTATATGATTAACATAGATACCTCCCTCAAGTCTGGTACATATGGCGTACCATTATTAATCTAATGGTTTAATGACTGAATCATAGTGGGACCATGGTGAAAACATACAATACCCATCTAAATTGTTAGAAAAGGAGCCCTATTATCTCAGATCAACGAAGAAATGAGTGTAACCATTCAAGGTAAGAGTCATACCTTGCTGTATTCGGTTGTAAGGAAATATATAAGATATCAATACAGATAAAAGGTAAACGTCATACCTTAGTTTATTCACTTATGATTTGTTTGAGCATCACGTCTCACTACCCTTTTGGGTTGTACACTAATATACTAATATTAGTCTAATGGGTTAGGGATAAGGAAAGTTGGATTTAGAGGAAATTTACCCGTATTTGCGTGGAGAGAGATTGAAAAGCCATTTAGAAAAATTCTCCCTCGGTACACCCGACCTGAATAAAACCACAATCTCCCCGTCATCGGCAGTCTAGTCTAGTCTAGTGCGAGAGTAGTGCCTTAGACCATGTGGCCACAGAAGTGGGTTACCTTGTGGTGAAAAATATAATATTTCAGAAGATTTATTGTCATGGTTAAAACTATCAATGACTATCAACTACTGTAACCTTTCAAGTTAAGAGTTATTTCTTGATGGATTTAGTTATGCTGGAACTTATAAGATATTAAAGGAAGTATTGTCATGGCTCCATCATGATGAAACTTATATCAACCCAGTGTAGATAAGGAATTACCATCATGGTTCTAGCTATCAATAACTGTCACAATCTCAAGGTAGGATATATCCCTTAGCTGATTCCATCATGGTGAAACTTATAAGATATCGTTGTAGTGTACACGAGGGTGTATACTCATTGATCTAAGTAACATTCACTGGAACCGTGGTAGAAACATACAAGGTAAGAGTAATCCCCATTGGCAGAGCTCTATAATGTTGACACTTTTAGTATATCATCCAAGTACAAACAAAGGGTACCATCTTAGTTCTAAATAATAATGACTGAAACAATTATTCAAAGCAGGATCCCTACCTTAATAGTTTCCATCATGTTGAAACTTATAAGCTATCATGATTGTCTAAATTATTAAAGAAGGTGTCCTCCTCATGACCATTATAAGTAAATGCTGCAAAGACTAAATTATAGCAAATATATTCACGGTAAGAATCATATATTAATTGGTTTCACCAAGGTGAAAATGATAAGATATCATATGTATAAATTATTAAACACGGAATATATATGGGGTTTTATATGGATTGGAAAAAGCTTAACTTCTGTTCATGTAGCGATCTAATCGAGATTTACTTGGACTATTGTTTAGACATCATACTTATAGTACATTATAACTTCCTTCCTTAATAATGTCATGCTCCGTGCTTAATAAGAGTTATTTATGTATCATACTGATAAAACATTTGTCAAACCTTCATTGGTCAGAGTCATACGAGTATATAATATGATTTAATCTAACCATAATAAGGATAATAATAATTGATTAGAGACATGATTTTTACTTAAAACACATTTGATCATTCTTCGTTGATCATGCTATACTTATTAATTGGTTAGAGTCATGCATCATACCTATTATATATTTGATCATTCCTCATTAATCATGCCATGCTTCATACAGGATAGATTCATGCAGCAAACTTAGTTGACATATGCTCACCCTTCATTGGTCAGAGTCATGCATCATATTTGACTATGCGATGCAACATGCTTTAAATCCTCACTAACTAATCGGTGTCATGTATCATACCTTTAATATACTTATCCAAATTCACTGTTTAGTGTCATGCAGCATTCTTAAGAGATATTTTACCATAGAGTCATACGTCATACTTGTAGCACATTTGATCTACCTTCATTGATTAAGCCATGCTTAATAAATTATAAGAATCACCTCTATACCAATAACACATTAGAGCAACCTTTATCGATCAATGCCATGTATCATATTAATTTTGATCATGCCATCCATTGGTAAAATACATATTTCATGGAGTCACGCATCATACTTATTAAACATTCAATCATTCTTCATTGATCACGCACTACTTCTTACTTGTATTAGCTATGCATCATATTTTGAACGCACATGATCATCTTTCATTGACCATACGAGGCATAATGTTTTCATGGCATTTGGTCATCGTTCATTGATCAGAACCATGAATCATATTTACATTATATATGTTCACCCTTCATCCGTTAAAGAGTCGTCATTAATACTTACTGATGTCTGATCAAAACAATGCAACTTATTTACATGTGTAAGAGCATAATTATTTTAAGGTTTATTCCGGCAGGAGGTTAACCCGCGCTTGTACATTTCCTTGGAAGCCAAGAGTATTTGGTTGCCATCCTACTGAGAGTGGTAAATTGCTTATATAACTTGCATCTTGTTGATGAGCGAGCACGGTGCAACCGATGGACCTTCCTGGCTGGTGAACATCGAGATCTGCAAGTTTGTGTGTGAAAATAACACATGGTTGTTTAATGTTAGAAGCCATGCTGAGTACATGTGTGGCGGTATCTAACACGTCTGATAAAATGACGATATAAAATGTGATCTGGTGGTTCACCCCGCCGGAGGGTTGATTGCGGGTCTACAAGAAGGTTGCGAGACCGTTATCGTGCCTTCTCCCTCATCACGGGAGGTCTATCCGGTGACTCATATAGTAGTTTAGCATCTGACAAGGCTAATAAAAATATCTTATTGGACTAACTCACCAGTTTCATTCCCCACGAACCATTCATACCAACCCCTACCTCTCGGGGTCCATTCTAAGTATGTAAGTACCTACGGTTCCCCGGTAGTACTGTAGTAGGGTTGGATACCGGGCACCCAAATAAAACCAGTGACCTTACACAGTTTTGTCAGAAGTAGAGTAGGGATGTTACACATGGTATATTTTCATTCTTCTTTGATTAGAGTCATGCATCATAATTGAACAAACGAAGACTTTATGACATTTGATCATCATTCCTTGATCAGAACCATGAATCATATTTACATGTTGTATAGTATACATATTATATTTTAGAAAAATATTAAAATCAAGATCTGGGTTGAAGGAACGTTAAGAATGTCAAAAATGAATAGAAAAAACATTTTTAAGTGTGAAAGAAAATTTAAATATTGCACGCAATTAGGACTAACTCCCCAAATATTAATAAAAAAATCTTGAAATTTGAAATTTCTAAATGGTTTCGGCGAATTAGGAAGATAAAACATTTCTAAAACAATAAAAAAAAATATTGGCATGGAATAGAATTAAAATTTGACATATGAGTAAACAACTGACCGGGATAGCTGAATAATGTCTGAATAAATGGAATTTCAAAATTGAAAACCAAGAAATGTTATAGCTAGAAATGTATGCAACTAATGTAGAACTATATTTTTTGTGTGGCCAAAATTTTAAATTTTGCAAGTACGTAAAAAAAACTACAGTGAGTAGCCAAATAAGTCTTAGAATTTCAAAATTATAATGGGGGAACCAAAAAGCTTTGGGCTAGGGATGGAGTAGCTTGAAATCTTTCCAAAACTATTAGAAAAACCACCTTTCATTGTGAAAGAAAATTTAAATTTGGTAAATTGGTAAAAGGACCACCCCGATTAACATAAAAGTTGTAAAATTTGGAATTTCAAAATAAGGGTTCAGGAAATGCTAAACTAATATAAATAACATTTTCGGTATGGTAGACAGTTTTAATTTTGTATAGGGAAACTAAAAAACCTAAAACTAAAAAATACATAAGGTAAAGATTATTAGGGGATACATAATGCTGCGATTACGTAGCTATTTATTGAAAGATAGGCTAGCGCCTACATAGGAGTGGCATTATAGTAAAAATATACAACTTCTTGTGACATAGATTATATAACCGTGATGCTCTTTGGTAAACCATGATTCTCATTTATTAAATATATATCTATAGTTGTCTATTGTTTTATTCGTGCTCTTTGGTTCATCATTATGCTCTTTTAACCAACATGTTTTTGTAACATCTATTACTTCGTTTCACTTATCTTATGATCGTGCTTAGGTAAGGTTTGAGCTGTCAATGGATTGCGTTTGTTTGTCCACTTAGTTTCTGAACTTCTTAGTAACGTCCTTAAATTATTTAATTGTTTTAATTTATTATCTGCCATAATTGTTTATTGAATGTTAGCACAGGATTGTACATGGAGTAACTATCAAAATGATGCAGGTACGTGTATATATATATATATATACACATACGTTCCACTAAATTTTTATATGTGCATTTTTTTCATCGTGCATAAAAAGTAATTATTCATTTATGCCAAGCTCTGTTTTAATGGGGATTTTTGTGTGCGTTTATTTTGGGTCAGTGCCATTTTTTAAAAGTTAGTATGATGGCTCATCTGTTAGGTACGACTGGCATGCATGCCAACCGCTCATTTGTTATCTCGAAGATTGAAGTTTGCTTCCCTACACTCCATTATATCACTTCACTCTAAACCAGCACGTAAAACTTGCCAGATATTAAAAACTAACGAGCATGAAATAAACTTCTTTGTTAATGAATGTTTATGATAGAATTACCCATCCTCCGAACGTCATGCTAGTTTCACTATGATATTACAATATTTCCAATTCTTTGGAAATAAACAGGCATCATTAGAGCTTGATGATTGATTACGTGTTAAATCCTGATTTATAAAATTATTTTTCAGCAAGCTTGAATCCATTTCCTTAGAGGATCACTCTTTTAAAGCTGTCGTAAAGAAGACTTACTCTTACAGACTTATTTTAAATAAATCAATAAAGATAAATCTGTTGTTGTGTAGATTTATAATTGTATACTTAAGGGTGCTTTTTTTAAATAAATAATTTTAAATATGTATTTCTTTACACAACTATAGTAATCACGTTTGGAACTACCTGGCTAAAATAAATTCAGAATCACTTATCTTTTTTGATAAACAATATTTTAAAATTCCATTTGTGACTGGCAGAGAAATACGTAAGAAATCTGAAAGATGAAAAATAAATAAAAATATAGATATATATATTGAATATTTAGTACATNACTTAAATATAATGCTTCAATTTTCAAGTCTTTATCAAAACTAGTAGGTTCTACAGATAAAAACAAGCACGTGAACCCTAACACTAACCTTGCCATGAGTTGTATTCATTTTATAAACTTTTGACAAATAAAATCAACTCATGTGTATTATTAATATGGTTTTATTGGTTAAATTCTGACTGCAAAAACTTTTGTATTTTCTGAAATTACCTTACTACCAAGACTTCATCTACTACTCCAGTTATATCAGTCTTGAATTTGAAAAAAAGAAAGAAAGAAAAAGGATAAAACTGAAATTTACAGGATCGCCTCACAATGTCTTGATCTCTCTATTATATAAAAGTGAAAGCCCTGACTGACTCACTCACTCATCACTGATTCTCACAATTTCCAAGGGCTAAAGGGCTGAAATTTGGCACAGGTGTCCCTTATAAGCTAATTAGGAAAGTATAGATGTTTCATTCTGATGTTTTGTGAATGAGGGGATGAAATCGGGGTAGCTACCCTAATCAATAATATTACTTTATAAACTCTTTTAAAGCGTTTAGAGGGTAGTAATCCGATAGTATTGTTTTAATAATACCTTCAAAAGAATATAGCAATTATTTTTAACCCCGTAAGAGGTGGAATAAAATTAATACAGACAATTAATTAAAATATCTAATTACGTTTTAATATGCAACTCCGGGAGACAGTAGAAGTTTGTAGTTTATATTTTGCTGAATTTTGTGGTATTTGTAGTGTCTGTGTGAGTGATAGGGCCCGGCCCGGGGCAGTGTGAGATGGTGGGGAGTGGTGGGAGGGGGGAACCTGTCCAGCCGCACTCGGCTGATAGCGCCCCAGGCAGTAGGCAAGGGGGCCTGCCGAAAATAAAACTCCCCATGAGAAACGATACATGGTCACCTCCTCGCGTTATTTCTCGGGTAGCGTTAAGAACCATTTCTTATTTTCATCCAAAAATAAATAATAACACAATATCCCGTGCTAAAAATGGTGATTGAGCTAGTCTATAATATAGAGCGGAGTAAAAATAAAATATTGCTGAGAAGAGTGACATAGATCCTACCTCCTTGAGGGGTTGTCTCCTTTTGAGGCCTCTAACGTCGAACACAGGGGTCAGTCGGTTTAAAAAAGTAATTGGGGAAGCTCCTTAAAGATAAAACTAATACATTTGTCAATATAAATTGAATCTGACATGTGACGATTATTCCGACCACTGCAACAGCCTTAAATAAAATGTTTTATACTAAGCTGACACTGATTCAAGTCAAGGTCAAAAAATCAATAGCTACTACGCACAGTGAAACAAGAACATCGCAGAAAACCATGAGCACGTTCTGTACATTAAGTATAGACCTAAAACAAGTTATTTTCATTCCCACTCTGACCCACTCTCAAATGTTTAGCTCGAGGCGGCTATCATGCTATAATCTCTGTATGCATGATGCTACAAATAACAAAACCTACGTGTATGTTTGGAACAAAGATGTTGGGGGTCAAGGAGGCAGTGAAGTTGGATCGTGTTTTTTTAAGATCTAAACTTTTGAGGCTATCAACTACAGATACTCACTTATTTTGGCTTTTACTGTGCCTGTAAAAATACAAAAATATAATGATTATGATTGTAATAATTTATTTGGGTACTAAGGCGTAAAGTCAACTGGACTAAAGTTTATTGTGTCAAGTCACATATTTATAGACTGCGACAGAGATTTCGGACTTCTATAGAGAAGAATGTGGTTCCAGATGATTTTAAAAGATTGATTGAATCTTTAAGGTCTTAAAATCCCTTCATCCCCATGGAAATGAAGGAAGAATATTTTTCCTTCTGTGCTTTGGCTGTAAATCCATAAACGCAAAAAACTATAAATGTAAGGAAACTTTAATCCTTTGTGTTAGCCATCAAGACTCTATAGTAATTTTCCCCAAGAAAAACCTTAGTGAGCTTATAAAGCTGACAAAACACTACATTTTCAAGAAAGGAGAGACTAAACCCACACCTACCGCCAGTAATACGACTTCTTTGGATCAACACTGAAGAAAGAAATCAGTGCAGATAAGAATAAGAAGGATTTAGTAGCGATGTGCCAATTTTTGGATGAAGAAGAACACATGGACCACTTTAAAAATGTGTGTGCGTTGTTAGTGATACTTATCTGGAGAAACCTGGTGAGTATTCTGAATGTTATTACAGTAAAAACTCGCAATTAAAATAGCATATTAAAATGCTAACCCCCAACCAAAATCTTATATTAATGCAAATAACAAAATCGCAATTCATAATCATACAACGTTTATTTACTTCTACAATAGCTCCACTAAAGGCTAGCTGAAATCAACGCTGCAAGCAACGAGTTTATTTTCACTAAGGTATGTGCAGTAGCACTCGTAGTTTGTAGTTGAAATCCATTTTTTTTTAAATGGGATTGGTTAAATAAAACTATTTTGAGACAGTTATCTTAAAAATCAAGAGATTTAGTGAACAGCCTGTTGATTTGGCAACACTATTTGGAAATAATCATTGAAAATACTGAGGAAACATAAAGGATATAATTCCTTCTAAGAAAACATAGGTTTGGGAAGAGAAAGGAACTATTTTGGAGACAAATATAAATTACAGGTAGTATTTATAAAGATTCTCGGAACCTGGAAAGTAAAGTTTCAATCATTGTTAACTAAGAAGTCAAGCTGCAAAATATAGGTATTCTTAACAAAAAAAAAGTTGTATTAGCTTAATGTTGAAAGTGACTTCTTTGCATCACCAATGTGCAAACCATATTTTCACAATTTCAATACTTATTAAAAGTGTTCTATCTCAGCAGATTATTGGGGGGTCACCTTGTGGTCCCCTTTACCCCGCTAAAAACGCAAGTGCTATAGCTATATTCATATTTGAAGATGTCACCTGCAATAAACACCTGGGCCTATTTCCGTATGAGTAGACATCGGACTCCAGACTGTTTATATCTATGTAAAACATGCTATCGGATCCTTACGCAGATCGTACGAGATAACAATAAAGTCCTCATCCTTTTCAGTATGGATGATACAACTTGAAACACGTATATGATGATCATGTGAACACCGATATGAAGTTCCGAAAGTTTAAGGAAATGTGTTCGCCCTGCTGGATAAAAAAAAGTACGATTTTCTAGTCTTGAATAATTCTCACAAGATCAATGAGGGCTGTTATCAATTTTGGTTTAATACTTTTATCTTGATTGTAACTACTCACATAGACTCAGATTATGAAGAGATATCACGTCCACCATATCGAAATTTGGTCATAGTCTCTGCACGTATAAATATTTAGATAAGACGGAATATAATCTGGCTCCAAGCCCTCAAGGATATCAGGATGCTGGATTAAGGAAAATCATCAACATCGAAGCGCCGGTTACATCCAAGAATGCTTGAAACCAGTCTTTTGGCGGGCACATCTCCCAATTGCCGGAATCTAGAAAAACTTTTAGATGATAAACAGTTCTATAAGCTATCTGGAGAGTGTTTTTTATGGCAACATTACCCCTTAACTGCCAAAGGCTATGAACATTTATAGATGTTAAACACCTCTAGAAGCTATATGAAGTACTTTTTATGGCAACATAACCCCCTAACTGTTGAAGGCTAGAGACATTCCTGAATATTAAACACCTCTAAAAGCTATCTGAAGTGTTTTTATGGCAACATAGCCCCCTAACTGTTGAAGGCTAGAGACATTCCTGAATATTAAACACCTCTAAAAGCTATCTGAAGTGTTTTTTTTATGGCAACATAGCCCCCTAACTGCCGAAGGCTAGGAAAATTTCTAAATATTAAACACCTTTAGAAGCTCTCTGAAGTGATTTTTATGGTAACAAAGCCCCCTAATTTGTACTTGTATCTTAATTTTGATACGGTTTGAACCATACATTTTTATTTATGTATTTAGCACCGCGTCTTACTATACGTTCGGGTTATACGCTTTGAACCATAAAGAAAGCCATATATTTTATTTATAAAATTTCGGGGAGAGCCTTATTTCTTTGAAATAATGAACAGCTCTCGTGAGTATTGAAGAAGTTTCGTCGTACTTCCTGTGATGTCAATCAATACATGAGAGTTTATTTACATAGACTCTAAAATATAGCTTCAAAGTGACGTGACGCTTATAGCGCGATTTAGCAAATACACATCATATAGTGTGTCATGACTAAACGAGCGTAAACATGGCAATAAAAGGAAACTTGTATTTCTGCCAAGGGAATTAACATAGCCCTCAACAACCACGTGACTTACAAACCTTACGCAAGTCAAATAATTGAACGCTACCAATATCTTCTGTTCTACAAAACTACTAGAGTTTACCATCGTTTACTACTGTACTTTGTAACACCTACACTTATCAAGACCCAAAATAAACTCTTGTCTTTCAATGAGAAGAAGTATTGGCCACCCATGTTTAAAATATGATTAACACTAACCCACGTCCTACATATGATTAAAATAAGTCAACATCTAGTACTATACGGCTAAGATTAACCCACGTCTACCTTACAACTAAAGCTAACTTCATATACCATTATGTTTAGTCCACACTATGATAAATATTATATTTGACAACCTTATAATATTAGTTTAGCCGAAAATATTAGTCAATTTTTTAAGTTGTTTCATATTTTCTGTTAAGTCAATATATTTCATTTACGAATGGTATTAAAATGTTTATATTGCCAATGGATTCTATCATCTAGGCCAGTCGTATGTGAATACAGAATCATTTGAATTATTTAGAATGTAATAAATCAAGAATGAAGCGGGGAGTGGAACGGTCGCTTCCCAAAATCAAAGCTATAAAAAGGGGAGGGCCAACTGCACCCATTTCAACCCTCCCTTCTAACCCAAATAGCCCTGCTTTACATCAAGTTAAATAATATTAAATCGTATGTTATCACGAAACTAACAATTTATGGGGACCCAGGTATAAAAATAAATGTATTAACAGTCCTGTGGTTCCTCCCCCTAGAATTAATTAGCCTGTTAAACGCATGCGCAGTATAAAAAAGGGGGAATGTTAGGGCGCGTGTTAGAGTACAACCTATCTGTCTTCAGTCGGGCACATTTACTCCTGATGAACGGCGGGAAACTGGGAACACTTTGTGGTGCGGATATAGACGTGAATACACCACCTTCTACATCCGCCTGTACTACTTTCACACAGGTATTTATTTACCAGCAATGAAATATTCATGACAGGTTTTGCCGTATTTGCTTGTTTGATGTTACCAAAAGTTTGGAGGGGTAGTTTAATGTCGTCAATAACTTGTCGGTTATTTATGACATATGGGGTGTAGTGATATCACATGATTTTTTTTATTTGGGGTGCAGGTTTCATGTTGGGAATAGGAATAATCGATAGTGCATTCCATTGTATAAAAGTTTGATATGGAGCTGTCGCTAAAACAATTTGAGTGCCTTTATATATATTATAACTTGAATCTTTTTGTATATCGAAACATACTAGTTAATTAGATAATTTAATTAATACTTTTTAATCTTCATAAAGAGACCATATAAAAAGTATAAATTATATTTTAGTAATAAAATATTACAATTTTCTAGAAAAATAAAATAGTTATTTTAATAAGTATGAAATATTCCATCTTAAAAGACCTAGGTGTCTTAATTACTACATGCTTGTATGCTTATTAAAGTGATTTTTATTTTTAACTAAATATCTCTTTTTCCATGCATTTTTCCAAAATAATTTATTGTTGTGGCAGTAATGCTGACACGGTTGTGCTTTTAATTAGTATTATAAAAATAATATTTGGTGATATAGTCTTGACACATATTAAATTAAAAGCAAAACTTCAAAAAAAAAAATGTTGTATTCAATCTACCTTCTATCCAGTGAAAGGTCTTATTTTCTATATCAGTAGGTGTAAAAAGGTACACAAATTTGTATTGAGAATATAAATGTTATTACCAATATAAACATAATGTAAATTATGTTTGAATTTGAATGTATATAATATATTTATCAATGTTATATTAATGTGTAAACGTAATAATATAAAAGCGCATTTGAAGTAAAATCTTACAATGTTTAGTGAATTAGGGGATATTCATTTCATGAATTAGACTTATACTTGTTGTGTATAAATACCTTTAAAAATACTAGTTTCGGGATTAAGCCCTTAGTTAAACTAACTTTAAATTATTGTAGGTAGTGGTGTTTATATACATTATTTATTCAGGATCAAAACCTCATTATTAGCAATTTAAAAAATAATATTTTAACTATTTATTGGACAAAGAATATAACATTAAATAACATTTAGCTTATCTTATTGTCAATGTATTATTAGGTTATAGCATAACATCTTTGAACGAGATAAATAAATTCGTTTGAAACATATTTCAAAACAACGTATTGTGCATAAGCCTATGTGTTTAGGATCATCTTTAAAGAGTTAGTTTTTATGGACCATCTGTCTGAAATATATAAATTAGTCATATAATCACTGATCGAACATTTTCAGAATTTGCAATACATTATCGTTCTTTGTTAGAATATATAGATCAACTACTTGATGAATCTAAGGATTTCCAACATGATAATAGAGCTATACACGGGATATATATATATATATATAATAGTAGAGCCATATACGTGACATAAAGGCCTACACGATAATATAACCATACACGTGCGTTATACAGGATAATAGAGCCATTCACGTGACCTAATAATACACAGGATTATAGATCCATATAAGTTACCTTACATATAAGCCTACATGATAATATAGCCATGTGCGTGACTTAAATAGGATAATAGAGCATAAACATTATACTAGAGCCATATTTGCGACTTATACATAATTATAGAGCCATACCGATGACACATACAAAACAATAGAGCCGACTTCAAAGGGGAATATGCCTACATAACTATTTAATTTCACACATGTAACATATCTTATGTTTTTTGAAACGTAATAAATGTGATATATAAAGGTATGTAGCTTCATATAGATTATAGGAAGCGATAACTTAAAATGTGTGTCATATAAAGATAAATAAATCAATACATTTAATACACAGTGTGATAACTTTATACCTATGATGTATACAACAAGGCACCTTCATACAGATAATATATAAAGGATGAAGTTTACTAATGTGATATAAATAAAAAATTATCTTCATACATGTAACATAATCATGATTTTACATTGTGATATAGACAGTGTGCCAGCTCATTTATATGCAGGGGTATAATGTAACACACGATAGTTGAAAGCTTAAACCAGTTAAAATGTGATAATGTCTATGCATATACTTATATAATTGACTTTTGTACGTGTATTATAAAATACAATACAAACCATATTCAGCGGAATAGCGTTATGTATGCATCACGTACAGAATGGTAGCTGAAAATAAGTGACACATTCAGGGCGATACATTCATAGGTTTAAATATAGAGGTATAACTTAATAGAGATAAAAAAAGAAAGGTGGTAGAAACAAGACAGATACTATATAATATAAACTACTGAGTATAGTATACGAGTTAATGGCGTGTAAATTTTATACATATTACATAACCTATATGATTGTTTATTATTAACACATAGAGAATTATAATATATTGCTATAATTTATAATATGGTGTTATCTAAAAGACCCCATAAACTTGGTTATATCTACTATGTAACATGTACAAGATGGTAAAGACAAAAAAAAATTGTTTAAGTAGGTCCCGATGCCCATTGGGGGTGGAGGGGAGGCTCTATCTGACGCAATAAAACTCCAGAATTTATTCATTTTCAACCCCCTCTTTCTTTTATGGCTGTAATTAAGCATTAATTCTGAACTGTAAATTATATCCAAAACAAAGGAAATAATTATTATACCCACCAACAACTAAATACACACATAATAGGCCTACAAGATAAAACTAATTGGGGGAATAATAGTTCAAGTTTTTTTCTTTTTAGCAGAGCGTCTTACTACCCGTTCGGGTTATACGCTTATGTAATAATTACGCTAATAGTTTTAGGGATAAGAACGGTTATATTTATAGGAAGTGAACGCACATTTTCATGGAGGTAGAGTGGAAAACCGTTTTGGAAAAACCACCCTCGACACTCGATCGGCAGTCTAGTCCACTGCGAGAGTAGCGCGTTAGACCATGCGGCCACTGAAGTGAGTGATAGTTGACAAATTGACTATACCAACATATATATTTTTCTAAATAGAAATAAATAATAGCCAATACATCAGCCATTAACTTGCATTTAGTAAGTGAGAGAGAAACCGGGAATTGACTGAGGACACTCACTAATGCCCACAAGTCCATTTTAAACAAGGAGAGAATCAATAATTACTAAAATATAATTCACCTTAAATATCCTTTTATATCCATTCATTCCTCAGTAAATAACATCTAATATTTTTTAATTGATGTTTTGATCATGGATTAACGCTAGATAGCTCACACATATACATTGTTAAAATTTTCTCACAACAAATAAAACACAACACTTTTCTAAACATCTCCATGAACCACAATATCTGCCATCAAAGTAATTATTGAGTTAATTAATAATGAGTCTCCATATTATCTAAACTCTCAGAGCAGAGAGCCCACTATCGCACTATTCCCCTAGCACCCCAAGGGGTACGCCGATTTCCCCCTCCTTTTTTCACAGATGTATTTAAATAAACACCCTATACATATGGACAAGTAAATGTAAAACTAAGCTTACTTTAACTAAATCAGGGATCATAAAATTAATCAGAAACATATGTGTAGGCAAACTCACAAAACGTTGCCGACTATATTTTACACCTAATATTTTATTAATGTGTACTAAAAAATTATCATAAGCCCTACTTTTAGACCAATCTTTTATTTATTTACTTCCTTATATAGATTTATTGGAATTAAATAGTTTTGAGGAAATGTTTTAACCTCACAATTTTTCATATTTCTTCTTATATACAAATCGATATATTACATAACTATAAATATTATATTATGTTCATATACTGGTACGCTGTTTGTACCAACATCAGTATTACATTACTTATTTAAGATTTAGAAGCAATTTAGCTCATCAATTATTAGTTCAAAACCAGAATATTTGATAACTAACGCTAAGAGCACTGTCATCGCACTCTTACTAAAAGCAAACTAATATGATTTATGTAAAAACTCATCTCTTTTTCGCGCCGTGATAGTGTCAACGTAATATATATCACAAAACAGAGATAGTTCTATATTTGATACAATTAATTTTATCAACCATTTAGGTTCCAACAACCTATAACAAGTAATAAATAGATTTCACACATTTTTAAAACAAATTAATTACTTAATAAACGCAACCTAACCGGAATATTCAATCGTTGAATTGTGGAAAATTGTGTGGAATTCAATCTAGAGAAATCCAAACTTGTAGACTAGGTTTACCTTGAGAGGTGACAAGCTTATCTTGAAGGATTGCACTTTGGATGACAACTTATATAATTTGAACCATAGTGTAAATAGTTAAAGTAAGATTACTACCATTCAGGGTAAACAGAGTGTACATCCCGAACCCCCGAACCCCCTCACCTTTTTAATGTTCAGTTCAACCAAAACGACTGCAAGGAGATTACACAGAATGTTTGTAATAGCTGGAAAATTATGGATACCTGCCAAAAATAGATGGGCGATATATATAATACTTTAAACTAGCCATTCATTTTGTTAGTAGCATTTTAAATAATCGGGAGATCTAAATTATTTTCTTTTAATAACAAACATAGTTCATACTATTTTATTTTAAATATTAGTTATCCTTCATTATTATGTATAGTATAATTAATTTTGAAAAAATACAAAGTTATTTTTGGTTCAGTAAATTTAGGTGTATCACTAGTAAGATTCTTTCTATATAAATATTAATGACTAGTACACATGAAAATATATTCCATTCACGGTAGGAATTACTCTCTGAAAGGTCTTTTTTCCTACCAATATCCTACTATATAGTAGATTTATGGTAGGGAAAAAGGCCTTTCAGAAGTCAATACCTACGGTGAATGGAAAATAGTTTAGCTACTAAAAATTGTTTCAATATGCTCTAAAAGGTATCATCGATTCACAAAAATATTAGTTTTCCTCATCATGATAATACTTTTACTATGTGCGGGTCCTCATAGTTAACTTTTTGTGGAATGCATTTGACCTTGTTCATTAATAATTGCCTCTAGTAGAGTAATTATTTTACTTCAACTATTTTTCTTTAACACCATGTCTTACTACTCGTTGCGGTTACATGCCTATGTAGGACTACTAATTACGCTAAAAGTTTAGGGATGAGAAAGGTTGAATTAGAGGAAATGTACCTACACCTAATTTGAAAGAGAGTGGGAAGACATTTAGGGAAATCCAACCTTAGTACACCTAACTGGGATTGAACCACGATCTCTTCCTTATAGGCAGTCTAGTATATTGCGAGAGTGACACCTTTGACCATGCGGCTACAGAAGCGGGCTAATTTAGCTATTAATAGTAATTTTGATACAGCAGACTAAGTATACTTACAAATACAGAATCTCATATAATTTATATTTTATTTCCAATTATATCCGACACCTTAGATCAGTCGGTAGCCTGTCTGCCTACTGAGTTAAGGGTCTCTGGTTGGATTCCCGGTGTGGACCAAAATAATTATCACTTGTGAAATGTGGGTTTACCCTTTCTCATTGATAAATTTAGGCCATCCCCCAGAAAACTAATAATAATAATAATGATAATATTTAGCACCGCGTCTTACTACCCGTTGGGGTTATACGCTTTAAATACTAATTACTCTATTGGATTGGGAATTGGGAAGTTTTAACTAGAGGAAGTGAACCCGCATTTGCGTGGAGGGAGAGCGCAAAACAATTTAGGAAAAACCACCCCCAGCTCACCCGACCGAGATTCGAACCTCGATCTCCCCGTCCTCAGCAGTCGAGCTCAACACAACAAGCGCGTAAGGCCAACTACGCCACCGAGGCGGGTCAGAAAACTAAGAATATTATAAAATTATGAATAGCATTCTGTCAATTAATTAATTATATATTGTTTAATTATATTTAATATAAAACAAATCATTTTGTGCAGTAATTAGAGCTTTTCAAAGGAATACTTTTTTCTGTTGATTTTTAACTCTAATGAGTAGTATTAGCCAGGGTTTATCTGATTTATTACCTGTCACTTTGAGCCACGCCCCTTATAGTGACTGTCTTGGTGACGTCA
>CABFVX010007184.1:7334-32832 GCA_902151425.1 Timema shepardi
TTAGAAGAATGTGACATACTTTTTTAGTCGGGAATTTTAGGAAATGATTAGGGGAAATCAGGGAAAAGGTCGGGGATTTCATTGGTCAAGTTTAGTAGACACCATGATATATATGTATATATTTACTAGTCCAATAAATTCATTATAAAATATAATCATGACCCTTTTTAAATAAATATTTTTATTTGAGTCATTTGCTATTTCACATTTGCCACAGAGGGGTTCTCTATAATTTTTCTCCAGGATACTGTGAATGCCACATTTTCAGTGAGCGCGGGGCGCCAATTGGCCCACACTCCTCTAATCCATTAATGTAGTTAAAAGTGCTTGTAACCTGTACAGGTACTAATGCATTGTAACAAATAAAAAAACATATCAATGGTGAAATACGTTAGAATCTTGAGTCTTAATATATTGCGGCCCTTTATATTATTCCTTTTACATGTTCCTATCTAAATGTCCTATCATTTTATACATATTTTCTTTTCGTCCCTTTTGTGTTTTTGTTTTCGTCCCTTTTGTGTTTTTGTTTTCGTCCCTTTTGTGTTTTTGTTTTCGTCCCTTTTGTGTTTTTGTTTTCCTATTTTAGGAAGTTGCGCTGCTGCGTCTGGACAGTCCCTCCTGATAACTTCCGATAGAATTAAACCTAGGCCGTGGAATTGGGCGTTAACAATTGATTTTCTTGAATATGTAGCCATTACTTCTTTGTCAAATGCCAACAGTGTAAAGTTGAAACTGTGTTCTTCTTTTAATTATTTATATGTTTCACTCCACCTTGCCTATACCTTCCTTCAAATATAAGACAATACATTGTGGTTTGAAAGGGAATCCAATCTTAGGCCATTGTGAAAAAAAAGGGTTTTATGTTTGCTTGGGCATGTTGAGAGGATGGGTGTGTAATGAGTGATGAAGCAGATATATGAAGGTAGTATGTGTGGATCAAAAAGAAGAAGTAGGCCATGTAAGATGTTCTAGAAAAATGGGTGAAAAAGAGGAACATTTAAAGTTTTAAGAATAAAAGAGCATGTATGACTTGGTGTATGTATGTTGTTGAAGTGAAGGGAATATGAAAGGATAGAGAAGTTGGAGAAAGTTGGGGGGATGGACTAGATACTGAGTTGTTTTTTGAGCTATAGATACAATTTCTCGACTACCCCATAAGGGAATGGTGTAATTAACTATGTATGCAGTATGCATGAATGTAAAAATTGCATTCATATGTGACATGTTAATAAATGGTTGTTTCTTTATATCTATCTACATTTTGCTAATTTTTGATAGGTATCATGCAGCGACAATGTGATCCCGGTTTTGTTGGACCTCCACGAGTTACGGCTTCTTGATGTCTCAGACGAGAAGGACAATCATCCCTTTGGGATGTTCACCCCTGCCCGCTCTAAGGTCACTGACTTCTTGCGAGCTGTGGACAAGGTTCCCCACCTCACCTCACTCGATATTTCAGGTATACCACCTTCGTCACATCCCTTATCTCACTTAAGCTTAGGGATGACATAGGCCTGCTTAATATCTTGACACTATAATTGAAAGAATCGGAAATCAACCTCATTCAAATGTTTTTTTCCGAGGCTCCTTGTAAGGAGTGCAGTATTTATTTCAAGTACTACATAAGCACATTTTTTGCTATTTTGGACCCCAGCTTCTTGTTTTGCTTAAGTAATATTTGTAGACTTTTCTTTAAATCTGTTCACAGGGATAACCCTTATTTTTGATGCGATTTATAAATTGCTGGTAATTATTATTATAGAGGTCTTATTTATTGGTGTGAAATAATTAACAATAAATATTGTTGTAAAATAATTTTAAAGTTATAGTACTAAATAGGTAAAATTAAAAAAGTTAGAAAAATATCAAAAGAGTAATTAATTTACTCTTGATTGAAATGATAAGATTAAGTATAATTTGTAAATACATGAATTATTATAGCTATGAAAAGAACTCAATCTTATGGCCAAAGTCCTTGAATCCACGTCTCAAAAATTATGTGTTCATTTGGAGTGACTGGGTCACTGCGCCATTCTTGCCCCTCTCTCTATGTAAGTGTTTTGAACCCCCTCCTTCTACCTCGTGGCCAACAAAAAATTAAGCATGTTCTCTTGGATTTTGATTTGGAATCCAGAAATGGAAAAAAAGTTTTTGAAATTCATCACTTAGTCATGAATTTATAAAATTTCCTACAAGTGTGATTTTCAGGCAAAGAAGATATCAGTTCATCAGAACTGCGACAGTTCATCCATCATCATCCTCAGTTGAAGTTTCTTGGCTTAACTCATTCTGAAGTTTGCCACGACGAAGGCTTCACCAATCCCAGACATCCGGACTACAGACCGACCCTTTTGGTAGGTGCATTAAAAGTGAAAAAGCGAAATAAAAAAAACAAGTTCAACACTAGAGTTGGGTCAAATCCACTATTTTACGAATCCAAATCACCAATTTACCTTCGAATCTCGAGTTTGAATCTTGGAAAAAAATATGGAGATTTGAAGAGGCAATATTAATAGAATAGAATAATAGAAAATACAAGTAGTAACTAAATGATAACATTCTTTTTCATAATCTATTTATTATAACAGTGATACATTCAGTTAAGTGTTAAATTACCGGTTTGGTTGTTAAGTTCATCCTATAATTATAATCACCTTTTAGCCAACAATAAGCAGTGGTATTGGAGCTCTAAAACAAATCTCACTTGGGAAATTGAACACAAAAAAATATTCAGGATTCGAGGAATTCAAAGGTCCCATCCTCAATCAAGACTAAAGGTGTTTTTAGAATTTGAATCGAAGCTGATTCGATCATGTGTATCATCCCTAAAAACAAATTTACTTAATATCCACTACTGTTTCCAGCCTGTGGCCTGGGTCAGTGTTTTATTCAAGCCCTATAATTTCCAGTACCGGCTGGCTAGGCCTATCGTAGCTTCATATGCCTTATAATCTAGGACATTCACAACATCCAGTCCCCGACCAATAATTTATCACTATGAAACTGTAAACTCACATTTTACCAATGATAAATTCCTAGGCTATGCCGACAATCGAAGCTGGGGCCCTTAGCTTTAACAGACATGCTATTGACTGAGCTAAGGTGTCTGTCTGGTATATTTGTATCTAACTTTAAAATACTAAAAATATAATTTTCAAAATGTGCCACCCGATCAACAAAACATTAGATTTAAAAAGATACTAAACAGAAAATATGTATAGCTGGTTCATTGCCGATTACCGATTTAATCACTGGCGATTATGACATATTAAGTTAAGCCGATGTTCAGTCATTTGGAGGCGGAGGGTTTCCTAATGAGTGAAAAAAAAAAGTGTTTGAAAGTACAATGTGTGGTGATTCATACTTGGTGACTTGTAAATAACAAGATATTGCTAGAGTGTAGATTTCAAGATCAACACTTTGTCAGCAACAGTCAAGAAAAAGATGATTTAAGGGGCGACAGTACAGCAAAAAATTCTACACTAGTTCATGAATACTGGAATGCTCAAATGTGTTTTCACTTTAATTTTTCCTTACTACCTGTTTGGGTTATACTATTATGTACTAACTACTCTAATAGCTTTAGAGACTAAGAAGGCTATATTTAAAGGAAGTTTACCCACATTTGTGGGAAAAGAGAGTGGAAAACCACCCACAATACACTCAACCGAGATTTGAGTCTTGCTCTCCCTGTCATCGCCAGTCTAGTCTAACATGAGATTAGTGCGTTAGATCATGCGGCCACTGAAGCGGCTCCTCATCTTAATTACTTATTTCATAAATAATAACTGGTAATTAGTGTTAATGACCTTAAAATATTTATTTTTATCACTAGTGTTTGGTTTAATTACATTAATTAAAATATATAAATAATAATAATTAGCTATTCTTCATGAAAATTATGCAACAAATAAACTGGATCTTAGCCTTTGAATAAATTTGTACTGGTTTTTAATTAAATACTTTGAATTATTAATAATGTATGCTCACAATTGATCATATAGGATTTATATTAAGAGCTATAAAACCCCTAAATACCTTTTATTTTCACCTCCACGTTTTATTTTATTTTTTTAAATATCTTTGGATATAATGAACAAAAGAATTGTTTGTGTTCAAAAGTGTGTGTGTGTGTGTTGTGCTACCTTTGTAATATTGTATATAAAATCCACCAAATGATTGGTACAGCACGAGTGGCAAAAGGGCTGATCTTCCCAGCCCTAAAAATATGATTATATTATAAATTAATAATGAAGTAGTACAAAAACATTTGAATGAACAAATAAAACAAGTAGTAGCATGGTAGTTTTTATACCAAAATATAAATAAAACATTGGAAAGAGGCTAGAAGGGCAGAAAAATATACGCCTCAAAGTGTACATGTAAAAACACAACAAAATTATGAAATTTGGTTCTTTCCTGTTGTTGTTTTTTTTGCTTGGATCCTATAGTTGCCTACCAACTCCCTTTTATTTACTAAAATGTAGCTAATGGAATGATTCAAAACCACTTCAAAGCATACATAATAAGTACTACCCATCAGGTTCTAAACCCCACAGTGTTCAGAGTTGGGCACACTATTCATAAAAGTAACTCTTCTACGTTTCATGATTAACATAGTGTAATGTTTCAGGTGGCAGGGACAGCCAATGAAAGTCAGATTATGGAGGCACTACGCCGTTATGCCCACCGCCCTCTTTACGTCCAGAAGTGCCTCTTCACACTGTTCCGTCTCACGCCAGAGTTCAGCCACGCTCGAGTTGACATCATTAAGGTAGCCATTCAGTTGCCATAGCTAATGTTCGGTGTTCATTTAGTGAATAATAATACTTAGCACCGCGTCTTATTACCCGTTCGGGCTATATGTTTAATTACTAATTACACTAATGGGTTTCACCCCATTTCATGCCATTGTGTTGGCAGGCTTATAAACACCACCACTAATGGGTTAGGAATTGAGAAGCTTGAATATAGAAAAAGTGCATCCACATTTGCTTGGAGGGAGAGTGGAAAACCACTTAAGGAACACCACCCCCAGTTCACCCGAGTGAGATTTGAACCTCACTCTACCCGTCCTCAGCAGTCTAGTTCAACACAAAAATAGCGCGTTAGTTAACTACACCACCGAGGCGGGTTCATTCATTTAGTGAAGAGTTAATCACAGTCCAGAAAAGTGAGTACAAACTCATTTAATTATATTATAGCTTTATCAAATTTATTTTTAAAATTAGCTGTGTTTGTTTGGCTTTTGGATTTGATGTTTGTTCATACGGTTTGAAATATATTTGTTTGGTTAGAAACTGCCTTTCAAATATTTTTACAGGGTGTCTACCATCCGGGAAAACTGGAATTGATTAGGGTAAAAAGGGAATAAGTCAGGAATTTGAGAAATTACAACAACAATAAATTCAGGAAAATATTTTACTCGAAATAAAATGTTCATTAAATCAGTAAATTACAATGTGATTCAAACTATTTTTTTAACTGTGTAATATAGTTTATAATTCCTAGTAGACTATGCTAATACAAATAAAAACATATTGGTTTAAAACTTATTTTTATTCATAAAAAAATATTAATAAAAAACGGGGGGAGGGGGTAGAAAGGTGTGACATACTTTTGAGTTAGGAATTTTAGGAAATGATTTGGGGAAAATCGAGAATTTCATTGGTCAAGTTGAGTAGACACCATGCTTTACTCTCTATACTCTTAAATACATGTACCCTATGATAAGGTTCAACATAAATTAGAAATTTAAATTAGAATTAAGTAATATCAAAGTTTCTCTAGCTATTATTTTGAAATAGCCAATGCATCAAGGGCAAGTTATTTACATATGTTTATCTTAGAGTTATGGTATTTTATCACCAATTACTTTTTTTTTTAGTTGGTCCTCCCTGGAATGCAATTACACCCGCAACAGTTTGGATTGCAAATGGCTGCAACAGCCTGTCTATACAACTTAACCAAAGGTGATCTGGCCCAGAAGATTCACCCTAATATCCTTTTGAGAGTGGTCGACCTCACCCTCACAGCCATGGAGACTTATCCCAATCACTACCAGGTGAATCACATTTGTTCTTAACATACCACTAAGGAATATGGGCCAAAACTACTTTAGTAGGGAAAAACTATTCACACAAAAATTTATTTTACTTTGAAATTGAACTAATGCACCAAATTTTCTTCTAACTTCTCTCTTTCTTGTAGTTTTTGTATATTAATGTAATTCTAAAAAAAAAACTTTAAACGTTGCTGTGATTAAAAATTAACTATATGTACTATCACTATAATCACATGTGGTCCTCAAAGGTTTAACCATTGCTATGTATTAAAGGATGTGTGAATCTTCAAAAGTTTGACTTTATTTCAAAACAAATATCAGCTCTAATTTTGTTTCTATAAAAAAATTCTCACTTCAACAATTACAAAGCTTCACCAATAAAAAAATACTCAAATACAGTGCAAATTAATATGGTTATGTTTAACAAAAACTGAAGTAATCGACTTGTAAGTTGGGATAGGAACTTAGTATATCATTTTAAATAGAGCTGGGCCGATCAGCTATTTTGCCGATTAGTCCGATGCCGATCATTTGTTGCCGATTAGGCCGATCCCCGATGCCGATTATTTTTGTTTTCAATTTTTATATGTGTATAAAGTAAAATGACTCTTAAAGCAAAAAAAAAAAGGTTACTCTTACTAGTTTTACAACGTCCAAAATAAGTTTGTTTTAATAACATGTAAATAGAAACGTTTAAAATGCAAAGGTTGTTTAATTATTCCTTCTTATTTTTACTGTTAAGACAACTGAACCTGTCATTAAACAAAAACAAATCACAATAATAAACAGCAAATTTAATTATAATGTTAATGAAAAAAAATCAAGGCGCACAAATTTCTGTACACAAGGAGAATACACAACTTTTGATTTAGGTTAAACACAGACTTGGATATGCTGTTTATTGCAAACGTAAGTCGCTAAGATAAAGCTAATTATTGAAAGATTACAAACGAGAGAAAAGGGATAAAAAAATGTTTTTAATATTTTTAGGACTTAAAATATACCCACACATTTTGAATAATCGGCACAAATAATCGGAGATTCAAACCCCGATCATCGGAATCACCGGTTATGCGATAATCGGCCGATGATCGGATTAATAATCGGCATCGGCCCGGCCCTAATTTTAAAACGAAATCAAACAATTTTAGTGCATAAAGTTATGCATAATAACTAACCATAATATGTATGATATTTTTTCAGTCATAAGACAACAACAATTAATATTTGATTAAAGTGTACATCAAATCGAAAAACTGTACTTCACACACCCCTCCTATAGATTATTTAAGGGTCCAATTTTAGGCCGCACTTATAGCTTTATAAAATAAGTTTTTAGTAAAAAAAAGTGCAGCCTACTTTCAGATCAACAGTTTAACTTAATATAACTCAGTGTCAAGGTGCTTGACTGCCTTGAAAGGTCGTGGTTCACTTGAATCCTTACATTTTTCCCCTTTCTAGCTCCAGAAAAACACACTACTGACTTTGTGCAGTGACCGAATCTTACAAGATGTTGGCTTCGACAAGTACAGGTGCGCTAAGCTCGTGAT
The DNA here is from genome assembly GCA_902151425.1 of Timema shepardi. Taxonomy (NCBI): domain Eukaryota; kingdom Metazoa; phylum Arthropoda; class Insecta; order Phasmatodea; family Timematidae; genus Timema; species Timema shepardi. Next base: position 14,952 of record CABFVX010007184.1, read on the forward strand.
GAACTGTTTGTGTGCTTTCGATGATGCCTCCATGAACAGGATGAGTGTTGCCATCTGTAGTATCTTGGGTAAGCTCTCTTGATGCTTGCACCATTTCTTAAGTTAACAATTGGTACCATTGGCAAATTCAGGGGGGAAAGAGAGAAAGCGAGTTCAGCATTTGCCCTCACGTTACAGTTCACAAATAATTGTAATAAAAGCCCTTAAACATATAAACTACAACTATAATCTAGAGCGCTGAAGATTTATCTTATGTACAGGCTAGATTTTAAGATAATGCTTACTACTTGATTTTTAATCTCTATAAGGAAATTTTCTTTTCTCTTTATGAGGTAATTGTATTATATTTGTAATTGTAAAAGCTATATTGTGTTCATTCCTGTTTTATGTCTCCATCCACCTATCTTGTATCTTTTTTCAGATATAATACATTTATCTCAGTTTTATTCTCTTCTACTGAAGAAGGGGACTGATGTACCCCAAAAACTACATACTTATGTGACTTAGTGTGTTTTAATTGGGAACTTTGGGGCCTACAGTTTTCTGATAAATGTGTAGACCTTCGCCTTCTATCCTCCTTTCAATGTTAAATTCAATATAGCCGTTTGGAGCCTTATTTCCTTGTTCACATAAATGAATAATAATTAGAGTTGGATAAAATTCAATATTTTATGAATCCGAATCTCCAATTTATCTTTGAATCTCGAATCTGAATCATGGAAAAAATTATTAATATAAAAAGAGATATACATAAAATATAAATAGTAACTAAAAGTTAACATTCTTTCTTATAATCCATTGAATATAAAATGTATACATTGATTTGAGTGTTAAATTACTGGCCTGGGGGCTGGTTGATCAGTGCATCCTATGGTTCTGAACCACCATTAAGCAGTATCAGAGCTCTAAAACAACTTTCACTTGAAAAATGGGGGATGGGGGGAACTACAAAAAAAAAACTAAAGGATTTGAGTCTCGAATCCATGAATATCCTTAAGGATTCGAGGGCCCCACCCCTTTTTATAAATGATGATCAACCAATTTTGGTCAGGTAAAAACATTAACGAACAACTTATTTGGTTTTAGCTGCAAAGATATCAACTAATGAGACCTCTTTGCTTGGGGCTCAGCCCCAATACATGAAGAAACTTCTGTCTATTGTTCGAAGCAAGGTGGAGACCAGGTCAGTCGATATCACCATCAAGTTTACCCTCAGTGCTCTCTGGAATCTCACAGGTGAGTTATATCAGCGAGCACATTCGGTCGGTTAAACTAAAAGCTTGGTTCACATGTTCGCTGTACACAGAGAGCAGGCAGGATCTGCCAGAGTGCAGTATAAATATTTGTTGACCACATAATGCCTTACAACATAAACTAGAAACAGCTGACACTTTACACATTTTGTTTTAGTGGATTGACAGATATTTTTGATTGTCATATTGATAGGGTTTTTATAAAGAGCTCTTGATTCCCTTTTTTCACAGTTCCAATTATTAAATTTTAACCTCAATTTTTTAGGGGTGGGCAAGCATTCAAAAATTTGAGTTTGAGTCAAGTTTTTAGTAGTTGCTTGAGTTCGACGATTTTTATGAAACTCACTCCTTAGAATTTTTGATTATTATTTTTTTTAATTTTTCTATTTAGAGTTTAATTGTTATTATTCAATCTTATGATATTATTTCATAGCAAATAAAGACCCTCAATATTTCCTTTTGTCTAATTAAATAAAAACTGTGCTGTTATATAAAATTTATTTAAAAATCAGAATGTGTGGTTTTACAATTTTTTCAGAAAAGAACTTCATTTTCAAATATTTTTGTTTTATATATATGAAATAGGGTGTGTGAGCAGGCCTTTTTCCTTACCAAAAATCTATTATATAGTAGGATATTGGTAAGAAAAAAAGACCTTTCAGAGAGTAATTCCTACCGTAAATGGAGTATACATATATAACTTAGAAGTGTAACTAAGGAAAAAAACTTTAACAAAGCAGATTTGTGTTTATACGACAAATTTTAATGTGATTTCGGATGCAGAGAAAAATATCTTAATTCTAAATATTGAGGTATGTAGATCTATCATATAGACTAAACAAAGCTGCTTTGTTGAAAATATTTTTCTATGCATCTGAAATCACATTAAAAATTGTATAGACTAAACAAAGCTTCTTTGTTTGAAGTTTTTTTTTGCTTTAGTTACACTTTTAAGTTATTTTTTATACACACACACACTTCATACACCTCAATATTTAAAATTAAGATATTTTTCTATGCCGTCTGAAATCACATTAAAAAATTGTATAGACTAAACAAAGCTCCTTTGTTGAAGAATTAATTTCAGTAAAATATGTAAATAACGCAAAAATACATTTCAGTAAACTATGTGAATAATATAAAAGTATGTTATTTACATTGTTTACTAAAATGTATTTGTAAAGTAACTTAAAAGGGTAACTAAGTAAAAAAATCTTAAAGAAAGCAGCCTTGTTTAATGTCTATGACTGAAGTGGGCATCGCTGTCATCATTCGCTACAAGTGGCGAATTTGCCATAAGTGTGTGGTGAATTTGAGTTTGCCAGATTTTGCAGTAAAACAAAACATTTTCTTGGCTGTGTGTACTGGTTGTAACTTAATATTGATGTCAATTGAGTTCAGATATTCAGCCAATGTTTCTGAAACTTTTCAGATAAAACAATTGTTGAATTGTTGATTAAATTGTCTTACCTACATTTTATAGCTGAACAATTTTCATAATCAGTGTCCGAGACAGTTGTGGGTACCCATAACACTAGTGAGTAGTGCATAACAGTGTGTGTTGTTTTAAATGTTCGATTGAGCAACATAATTTCATAAACTTGCATGGTGTGGCGAATTTTACTTCTCAATTACCACATATGTGTTGACATTGAAAAATATGTTGCCCACCTCTGGTCTTTGATCACTACAACATAAAGATGATGTAAAGTAAGTTCATAATTTGCCGGCATTTAAGTGGAACGTTAAACTAATAATGTACACTATGTAAAATTAACCTATTCTAAAATACTAGGTTCATTTCAAAACCAGAACTTGATTTATTAAGATTTGAGAGTTAAAAATTGGTTTTATCAAAAAAACATAATTTTTAGATGATTTGTGATTATTTTTAATTGCCAGTAAGAATTTGAGATATTTAGGAAATGGGTTTTGGTATCCCTAGTGTTTTTCAATCATTGCTTAGTCGCTGCATTTTTAACACAAATGACACACATTCTTTAGTGGTCTCTGAACCTTCAATAATTTGAAATCAAAACAAACTGGAAAAAATTGCTGGGGTTTTATTTAGGCCGTTAAAAATCCCAATATTTGCCTAAAATTTGTTAATATCTTTTTAATAAAAATTCTTGTGAGTTAACTTAAAGAACTAGAGTCCAAAAATAATCAAATTTTTTTAATATAATTTAATAATATATTTAGCACCGCGTCTTACTACCCGTTTGGGTTATACGCTTTAAGTACTAATTACGCTAATGGATTAGGAATTGGTAAGGTTGAATTAGAGGAAGTGAACCCGCATTTGCGTGGAGGGAGAGTGGAAAACCATTTAGGAAAAACCACCCCCAGTTCACCCGACCGAGATTCGAACCTCAATCGCCCCGTTCTCAGCGGTTGAGCTCAACACGACAAGCGCTTTAGCCAACTACGCCACCGAGGCGGGTTTTTTATAATTCACAACTATATTTATTCAACATCACACTTCTAACATATTTAACTAGAATATGATTCGATTACTGTTCGAAATTCACGAATAATATTTTCTTAGATTACTTTATATTGTTGTACACTGTTTCTACATTGTCTTATTATACATTTGATTCGATTTGAAATTTGATTTCAGCCAAAAAAAACTTCTTTTGAGATGTCTAACGTCCGTTCAATTTATTTTAATGTATTGTTTCAAGTTTCTTCAACATATTTGATGCAGCTGTTGGTACTGTGTCTAGTTACACAGTGCAGCATGCACATTAAAGAGTTGTTAATCTTAAAAATATATTATTTATACAAGTTTGTCAGCCGCTTTCTAAATTGGCTATTGTGCCATTTGTCTAGATGAATCTCCGACAACTTGTAGCGTATTTCTGGAGGAAGGTGGCATGGCATTGTTCTTGGAGGTGCTAGAGACATTCCAAGACGAGAGCGCGGTTGAGACCAAAGTGCTGGGGCTTGTCAACAACATTGCGGAGGTCACACAGTTACGACCACGACTCATGGTGGCCAAGTTCCTCCTCATACTTAGGTAATATTCTTCACTACTTAGAATGGGTTTGGAAAGTAAAAATTTTTTACTTATTTTATTCTGTCTTTTATAGTAGAAAAAGTCACACACACTTTTAAACGAAAATAAAGTTTTTATGTTTCTATATTACTGCCTTTCAAACAAAATTTGTTTTTTATACTAAGTTTGTCTTTCTTTTTGTTGTATAAAGGTAATTTTGCTGAAATATAAAAACTGTGTGTCTCGATGTTTGTGTAACTTTTTCCACTATATACGACAGAAGAAAGAAAGTAAATGTCACCTTTGGGCATTGGTTTCTTCTCACATATTTCTCTTCTATTCCTATGACATTATCCTTAAATTTACCTTTCCTTATTCTTATTATTTTACATGAATTTTAATGTAAACTTGACATTGGTACTCCTCATTGTTAAATAAACACAGTTAATAGTTTGTACTAATTTTCATCATCATTAACTCTTTCTAGCTTGTGGTCGGGTAAGTTTAGTAAAATACTCGCATTTCTCTCTTTCCTTCCACCATTCTTCCTCCTCTACTTGCGACCTTTCATCCCTTTGGGTCTGTTCCCTCCATAAACTCCGTCATGCTCTTTGGGCTCCTTTTCTTTTCCATCTACATTACGTATTCATACCATCTCACCCTTGGAACCTCTATTATATCATATACCCCAACTCTCGCCTGAACAACTTCACTCCTAATCCTGTTTTCACCTGGTGACAGCCAGAACGCTCTTCAAAAACTTTATCCCCGTGGCTTCCACATTCCTTGTCTCTTTTGTAGCCATTGTTCAGGTTTCTGCTTCATATGTGGCTATGTGTGCAAAGTACACCCTGTATAACACCTCCCCTTGCTACCTCTTCTTATTAGGTCTTATCTGCTACCACCGCTCGGCTCACTCACAATTCCAAGATAATTCACACTCCATATAAATACTATTGCGACTGCTAATAAACTCATAACACTAAAGTGTATCTTTTGGAATATTCGTAGTACTCTTGTTTTGATGCTTAATTGGTATAATCACTTTCTATTAAGTTACTTATGTTGGCACCTCTATGGATTGTTTGTCATGGTGCAAGATTACTAATCTCTAATAAATACTAGGGGTGTTCAAATATGATTATTTATCAAATCAAATATCAAACTTTCAAACAAATGCCGAATAGTCCAGATCAAATACTAGGTTTTTCTTTTCTTTTTGTATGAAATTATTTTAATCATTAAATTCTTATTGAAATGAGGTTTTATATTTAAATATTGGTAGATTGTAAAAAATTACTTCAAAACATTGTTATTTGAGCTATTATTATATATAAAAAAAAAGACTGGATCTAAAACAAAATTTCAGGAAATAAAATGTATTTGTAATGTCTCTCTGACAAATGAACATGATTTACACGTTACGAAACTATAGGTTTAAGTGGCTTTTGAAATAGCCAGTGAATTATCCCAGTTCCTGGCTGTGCCAACTGGAGTAATGTAGGAACGACTGTTCTGACCCATGGTGGCGTGCAACACAATTACATGGTACATCAGCGGTCGGCTTTATTATGAACAATGTGCAATATTAAATGGATGCACTACAACACCAAACCCCTTCACACCTCTTTTTCTTTTTCTGGATGAATTTTGGCTGATATTGAAAAAAATGATGACTTGCATAGTGTATTAAAAATGGTGTGCTATGTATTTGGTGGTGCGCAGGAAGCTGCTCCATTCCAAGCACATTGATGTGAGCTACTTTGCTGCTGGCATCATTGCGCACCTTGCAAGTGACGGACCAGAGGGGTGGATCGTAACTACTGTGTCCAGAACCGCGTTGCTACAGGAACTTGTGAGTTCATAGGGAGGGAGGGGGGGGAGGGGAGATCTTAGTCACAATAATTAGTAATAAAGTTGTTTTTATCATAGATTGGTCGATTCTAATCTTGAAAAAAACCATGCACATATGAGGAAATAGGAATATAATAGAAATAGTAACAACATATTAACATGTTTTGCTAAACACATTCAGCTGAATGTTAAATTAATGGTCTGGGGTCTCTTTGTTAAGTTTCACTTATGAGTATGTTGTGGCTGAACCATCACTTAGCCGTATTAGGGATCTCAAACAATTTCCAATTCAAATTGGAAAAACAACATATTTTAACTATTTAAAAAAAAAATTTGAATTCAATATTTTCTCGAATCCTTGAATTTCCTTAAGGATTCTAGGATTCGATGTTCCTATACCAAGCCTTAATATTCATATCTGGGTTGTTTAAACTTCACTCTGTGAACCAATTGTTTATATCAGCACACATCTTACAAACTAACTTGATTCTAGAACAAACACAACACTGGGTCTCCCGGCCATTGGTTAATATTGGTAAATGGGAAGCTCTTATTTAACCAATGACATATATATGATTTTATTCAAACTTTTTGTATACCTGTGTATATACATATATATTGATACATAACAAAATTTGAATAAAAATAAATATATGAATATGATACATTTTCTACCTTCTTTACAATCAAAACCAGATGTTTGAGATGTATATCAAATAAACATCTGATTTTGATAATGGTGAAGATAGAAAATGTCTCATTTTTAAATTGGGATCTTCCTTTAAGGTATATTTGCTAAATTAATGATCTTGAGTTTGATTTTTGTGTTAGTTGAATAATACACATATGTTAATCTCTAGTAGTCTATAAATATGTTAAGTGTATTCAAAATACATGTCATAAAAGTAATAAATAGGGACATGTAAAATTTGCATTTGGGGTAACATGAATTTTAACACAAATTCTGCTGTTTTCACTTGAATAACCTGAATTAGAGCTTTCTTTCTAAATATACTCAGTTTCTTTGTAATTCGGCAAAAACCACATCAGGAAATATAATGTTCAATGTGGTGACACTGGTGATAGTGCTATGCCAGGACTACCGTTTATACGAATAGCATCAGTTTCTTCTTATTTTATAGGTATAAAACGGATCACAGGAAAAATGAGGGTTTTCAGGAAATTTACATTTTTCTTTAGCTTAGCATTAAAAATCACGATTTTTCCTTTTACACATTACGATACTTAAGTTTTGATGGATCCTTTTTTGTTTTCAGCCTTTAAAAGATTGTTTTCTACTCTCTCTCCACGCAAATGTGGGTACACTTCCATTATTATTACTACTTCCTAATCCTTAAAAAGCGTAATTTAGTGCATATGTGTATAACCCAAACAGGTAGTAAGACTTGGTGCTAAAAAATAGTACATAATAAACTTGACTAGGCACAAATTTGAATTTAAAAAAATTCTAAATTCAACCCTCATTTTTATCTTAAAGCTCATCCAACTCAAAAAATAGAATGTTTTTTTTTTCTATTTCTTCATACTTTGGAATTTTCTTTAGTTGAATATTATTTATCCCGGTCTTGATCTTGATTGTAAGTAATTTAAGTGTAATAAATTTGTATAACAAATATCAAATAAATATGTAATACTCATCCTTTCAGTTATCAAACTATGACCACCCAGCTCAAATCTAGGAGTGCCAACCACTAAAATTATATTGCACATGCTAGTTGGCAGGAATATTAAAATAAAGTTAAAATAGTCTGGTTTTCCAGTGACGACGAGCTTCGAATCCTCTCTGCATGTGCACTAAGAGTGGGTTTTAATAAATGATTTATCTACTTTCGCTCCATTTAAATTGGGTCGCACTTCCTCTTCCTTCAAATTATGGCCCACTTTGGTGGCAGCATAGTCTAAGGCGTCCCTCACACAATAAACTAGACTCCCAATAATGGGGAGATTGGGCTTCAAATCTCTGTCAGTTGTACTGTGGATGGTTTTTCCAAAATAATTTCCACTACCCCTCCTTACAAATGTGGGTACAAATTCTCTAATTTCTACTTTACTCATCCCTGACACATTAGTATTATCAGAACATAGGTGTACAACGCAGGGCGTGAGGTACAGGGCTAAAAGAAATGTGTATAATCAGAAGTAGTGAGACACTGAGAAAAAACAAAAACTTTGTATTGTTTTGTCGTCAGGGTGAGGCAGTGTTGAGTTGGCAGACGCCCGAGGGAGAAATGGTGGCGTATCGTTCCTTCCATCCATTCTTCCCCTTGCTGACTTGCCACGGGGCCTTCCAGGTGCAACTGTGGGCTGTGTGGGCCATCCAACACGTCTGTACCAAGAATGGTCAGTAAACAATGAAATGTGAAGTTTTTTTCTCGCCAATTCTAATTCTTTTCACAGTAATTATTATGTTACCATATCAAGATAAATTATTGTAATTGTGAACATTTTTAACCCCAGGATTATGGATAATCTTTACGTTTTATGTCTCCAAATTATTTTTCAAACCCAATTATAATTCAGTCTCTCCCCATGTCGGTATGTCCCTGGCCACAAATTCAAAATGGTTTAATGGGTTTTGTTCATATTTACTATCCAGATGTTATAGAGCAATACCTCGAGACGATATTTCTATTTTGACCATAGCCCTCTTAATTAAGGTTAGCTTACTGATGACTTTTTTTAATTTATTTGAATATTTTAAGTTATGGCTCTAGCGATTTGGTTCACAATGTATGTCTGGTAATAGTTTTTCATAATAAATAAGAATATATTTCTATTGCTACAAATATAAATCATTCAAGCATATTTTACAAGTTATTTGATTTTTTTTAAATAACTGTCAAAGCTGATATATTTATTGAAACCAAACTGGAAGTTTCTTAGCTTTCTTACCCCTTACAAACAAGTAACTGTGTGTGTTTGTGTGTGTGTGTTTTTTTTTAGAACAAGTCATTATAGTAGTCATCATCTTCGTCATCAACTGTTTCTAGTCTGTAGCCGAATCATATTAGTAAAATGACTCCATCTTCCTCTATCTTTTCACCACTCTCCCTCCTTTGATTGCTTCCATTCTTCTACACTCACTTGCACACTTTCTGTTACCTGCTCCTCCCATATCACTCTTTGGCATCCTTTCCTTTTTCCATCCTCAATAAATGCCCACACCATCTCATCTTTGTTTCCTCTACAATCTCATATACTCCCTGTACCCTCACTCTTTCCTGGATAATTTCATTCCTAATCCTGTTTCTCCTCATGACACACTTTTATCTCCATGGCTTCCACTTTCTTACATTCATTTTCCATGTTTCTGCCGCATATGTGACAATAGATACAAAGTACTCCCTGTACAACACTTCCTTACACTGGCACTTCTCCACAACAGGTCTCTCACACACTAGTAATATGATCATATCAAAGTATTTAGTGAAATGTTTAAAAATGAGGTGGCCCAGTGGCTAGCTAATTTTATAATAAAGGACATTGATAAAACTAAAGAAAATGGAAAAATAAGCTACTAAGAATAAATTTGATGAAGAAAGCCCACCCAGGGAAAGAGGCAAAATGTGGGAAGAATCCAATGCACAAAGGTGACATCTTCCTTTCTTCTGTCACATATAAAATGTGTGTGTGGCTACTTCTACTATTGGAGACAGAATAAAGGAAGAAGATGTCACCTTTGTGCATTGATCTTCCCACATTTTTCCTCTTTCCTTAGGTGGGCTTTCTTCATCAAATTTACTCTTAGTAGTTTATTTTTCCATTTTCTTTAGTTTTATCAATTTCCTTTATTATAAAATTATCTAGCCATTGGGCCACCTCATTTTTAAACAATATGGCTTCTTTTATAATTAAAATAAGAACACAGTTCACAATTCACAATGCTGCCACTGGACAAAGATATAATGGCTACCTCTTGAATAAAATCGATTGTTACCGCTAAATCCTTAACCTAGGCTTCATTCTATCAAGACATGTCCTCAAGCAGTGTGAAATGCGCAATTCAACTTCTTAAACGAGGAAGACAAAAAAGGAAATTGGTAAGGAATGATATGACATTTAGATAGGAACATGTAAAAAGAATGAATAAAATAAAGGACAAACACAGGAAATAATGGTACTTTGAATGCGAGTATATAATTTTTTTTTTAAGGATGATGAGTTTCAATAGAAGGGAATTGGGTGTGTAACAATTTATTTTCTTAAAGGGGCGGCCATTATTTCTTTGTCCAGTGGCAGCAATGTAAAGTATGAGCTCAGTTATTCTTTTCATTGTAAAAGCCATATTGTGCCTGTTTCTTTTCTATGTGTTTGTATCCATCTTTCCTGTACCTTCTTCCAAATATAACAAAATAACTCAACAATCAAAAAGAGGTTTTCCTTAATGAAATATATTATTTTATGCATTAAGTGTCTTTCTATTTCCATGCAATGTTTATGTTTGTGTGTTCAGTGAAACGCTACTGCCCCATGTTGTTGAAGGAGCAAGGTAATATTCTACTAGAAAAGTTATACACAGACCAAGAAGTAGACTCCAATGTGCGCACGATATGCGGGGGAATCCTCAGGGTACTTTCTGCCGAAAGGATGGACCTTACCTTATAATGACGTGGAAACTAGCTTTAATAAAGGTAAACATTTACTTTTAAATAGATTAGTTAATATTTGGTTGCCTATTATCAAAATTATTCCTTTACTTATCAAACTATGAGACACTCATGCATCCAGAGGTTGGGTGAAATAGGGGGACAGCAAAAAAAATCCACCCCTCTTTTCAAGATAACAAATTAATCTAATTAAACACACTTAAGTTGCCACATGGGCTAAGGCATCACTCTCGTAGTATACTATACTTTTGATGATGGGGTGATCAAGGTTTGAATTTCGGTCGGGTGTACTGAGGGTGGTTTTTCCAAAATGATTTTACACTCTTCCTTTATGCAAATGCGGGTACACTTCCTCTAAATATAACCTTCCTCATCACTAAAACCATTAACATAATTAGTATATAGAGGTGTATAACTGGAACGGTTAGTAAAACACGTTGCTCAAAAAACTAATAAAATGTGTTCAACTATATTAAAGAGCACTGAAGATGTATCAGGATGTACAGGCTACATTTTAAGATCAGGCTTACAAGTTAATACTCAAAATTTTAACTATAGCACATTAAAAGTGCCCCTAAAATCCCCAATTATAAAAATATACAGGAATAATAGATTTGATACATTATTATATATCATATGATTTTGTCCTAACCTACAGTAAATGTCTGGGTATACTACTGCTATAAGATATATATATATATTAAAATATTCAACTTTTATTTTTTACAGAATTTTATCTTCATTCTCGTAACGACTTCGGGAAGGTGCATTCTTCATCCAAATAATGAAATCACTATTTATTACTATGTGCATTTTTTTGTTAGGTCCCCATTTTTTAATGTTTCTTTTCAAACTTCTCCATAACAATCCTTGAAAAGTTTGAAAAACATCTGATTAAAAACTACAATTTCATAGTTCAATCAAAATGAATAAATAAAAAGACAATAAATTTTACATACTCTCAGATTTTATATTTGTTAAAAACAAATATCAAAACTATGACTTTATTTATTCATTTATGAAAACAAATTACTTCTTGTTCCCCCACCAATCAAATATTGACCATTTTAGTTTAAAATATGTGTGTCTTAATGTACTTCATAATGTCTGGTGCAGTTATCTGTTACCAAAATGAAATGGTTCTTTATGCATGTGAACATTATTAGATGTCTTTATTTATTTTTGCAATATCCTTGTTGGATGTGTTTGAGTTAAGAAATATTCATTATTTTTCACCACTAACCATATGTAGACTTAATTTAAACATGTATTCAAATTGGTGCATAGTAAATATTAATTTGACATTGTTTGGTGGGGAAAAAAAAGTTAAAACGGAAGGAAGAAAGTTATTAAGGTTGTGCATCATATTAACTTCATTTTTACATATAATGTTATTTATTAATTTAATAAAGGTAAAATTATGCCAAACAGTTATTTTGAATTAAACATTAAATGAGGATAGGAGGGCAAGGCCTACACACTTACCAGAAAATTGTAGGCCTTAAAGTTCACAATTAAAAACATATCATAATTATGTGCTTAGTGGTGTTTTTAGTTGTGAACTTTGAGGCCTACAGTTTTCTGGTAAGTGTGTAGGCCTTGCCCTTCTATCTTAATTAAAATAGTTAATTCAAGACAGCTTTTTTTTTAATGGCAATTTACATCAATTTAATATCATATTCACACTTATCAAACTAAAATTTAGTTGAAATACATCATCCCAGTTATTATTAAGAGATCAAATATTGTCTTTAAAAACTTAACTTCAAGTATATACTTTCGATTAAAATGTTTATTTTGCATTTTATATTGTTTTATTTTATTTTACAAAACCATTTCAAGGCATATTAAAATTGGTACTCTGGTGCGAAAACGGACCCTTAATATTGCTCTCCCTTGGTTTTATTGTTTGCCCAGTTTCTTTGTCGAGCTCACATTAACACATTTTTTTAAAGCTGTCTGTAATCAAAATATTATCAGCATAGTTTTATTTGTAATTCATTTAAAATCTAGGTTCACATGGCATTCCTATAACATCTTTTTGTTTTTAATATCAAAGGTTTTTTCAAATCTATGAACTGTAAGCATTCCTGTAACATAGCCGAAGTATAAAATATGGCTGTTAATAGTTTCACATTACTACTACCCAACAATGCTATGTTACAATAAACCTTAATTCGCAAAGAAAAATGGTGCCAAATGGCCATTTTAAATCAAACTTTGAAAAGAGGATAGCAGGGCAAGGCCTATACACTTACAAGAAAACTGTAGGCCTCATAGTTCACAAATAAAACCCAACAAAACACATAATTATGAAATTTTCGGGGTACATCAGTCTTCTTCTTCAGCAGAAGTGAGAAAGTGGCCATAAATGTATTATGTAACATAATTTAGGCCTTTTTTTAACCCCTTCTATCATATAACGCTTTGGAAACTCTCTCCTCCTTTAAGTTATGTAACGCTTCCAGTTTCAACCATAAGCACCTTTTCCTTATGTCATTTTCAAACAGCCTTTTTCTTTTAGTAGACGAGTTATTTTTCACGTCGGGTGTTATAAGTTTAAAATAAATAGGATTTTTAATGAAGGATGCAATATCTAGTCAAACAGTTTTATTTGAATTTGTTATGTATTTGGTTACTTAACCCTAAACTGCGGTAAAATGTGGCCTGCAACCTGTTGATTGTATTTTATTGATAAACCTACACATCAACATAAAAGGGCGTGACAGTGTCATATGATCTATCACATCTTTGGAATTGAATATGAAAAACAGTTTAGAACTCCTACAAATAAATGAACTAATTAAAAACTGAATGAAACACTTTTTTACTAGTCTACTTATTTAGTTGAATCTAATTGGATAAATTCAAACAATTTTTTTAATTTTTTTTATTGTTTGTTTTATAAGCTAAAACTTAATTATGTTACCCTCCCCCTATGTCATGCAGCTTTACACTACGGTGGCCCCCTCCCCCTCTTTAAGTGTGTTATGTAATACATGTACGACCCCTAAAACACTGACTGGACTAAAGTAGCATGGATAGAGGTAGGTCATGGTCACTTAGAGAGTTGCCTGTTTCTTGATTATCTATTGTTTTTGCTTGGATTCTATAGTTACTTGTTCAAACTTGTTTCTTGACTCTTGGCAAATGGGTAGAATGTTCTTCATCATCATCAACCCATCTATGAAGGGTCAAGACACAAGTCGGGTAACAACAGTATCTACCTCTAGCCATGCTTCCTTAGTCCAGTAGGTGTTTTACTCACTTCTTGTGAAGCAAGGGACCGATGTACCCCAAAAATGTCATAATTATGTGTTTTGTTATGTTTTTAATTTTCAACTTTGAGGTCTAGAGTTTTCTGAAAAGGCCTTGGCTTTATATTCTCTTTATCAGTAGTTAGTTTAATAAACCTTTACTAGAATCTTTACTTAAAAAATTTCTTATCGGCCCTTTATTTGACCACTTTTGAACAAATTCCACCATACTCTGGCAATTGTGAAATACTTAGATAGTAGTTTTTGTCCATAGCTATCCAGATTGATGTACATCAAAAGCAATTTGATCAGGTGGTATGAAATATGAATACAAATAAATATAACTAATAAAATAACTTTTAACTTTACAAAAAAAAAAGCTCAATAAATTGAAAATGAACTATAGGTAGGGTGACTCCAAAGCGATACTTAGTATCACCCTGGGTTATGGTTTCACATAACTATTTAGTATTTGTGTTCGAGTTTGTCCTGTTACTTAGATAGTCAAATTATTACTATTTTATAAGTTGGCTTTTTAATGTTACATGTGCTGTCCTAGGCTAAGTTATATTGTAAGTTATGTGTTGAACTAGGCCTGTGTTAAAATGTCCATGTTAAACCAAATATAAAAAGATGTATTAAAACAAAAAAACTATATATGAATATTTTGTCAAAGTGGAAAATTATTTTGATTCTTGTACATACTTTAAAGTTTGAATTAATTAATTTTCAATATTCCTACAAATCAACAAAATCTACATGTTTCAAGACAGCGGTTTAGTGCACACTTAGTCTGGAAGAAACAACATCTTTCAGATTTCACTTTGATACAGCCCAGTTTAAAATATTTTGCAATTCATTCACGACCCAAGTTTACTTGGATGACAGCTCAAAATGGAAGTAGTCCCTAATGTATCACTATGCCAACAGCTGACATCTATCACTTTGGATGACTGTAATGAAAACAAATGGTAATATATTTATTTGAGGACGGACTTAAAGTTTATTTATCGTTTTATTCCACTTAGAAGTTTTTGTGAAAGTGGTGTGAATATTTTTTCTAACAAACATAGCTTCAAAATGGTGACCGACGAATTTAAACCATGTGGTTGAACATGAAGGTAAACCAGTTGTTTACAATGATGCAGACACGCAGTTGATGAAAATATTTTATTCAGTTAAATATATCAAAATATGATAAAATAATCATAAAATCATTTATTGTATATAAAAAAATAACAATTTTCTCTTATTCAAGTAAATACGATGCCTGCATTAAAAGGTATTGATGTATGCACAATATTACACAAAATTAATAACGTTCCAAAATGAAGAATAAGTACTTTTAATTATGTTCAAAATATTGTTTCGAGTTGGGTAAAAAGAAATTATTTAAAAAAACTTAAGTTTACATTTATAATAAAACAGTGATATTTTACAAGTGTTGGCAACCCAAAACTTAAACATATGATTTTCGAACTCTCACATACTTTTGTGAAACTGGATTTATGCTTAATTGTCAACCCCCAACCTCCACACCTTTCAAATGTGGGTATATGGTTGTCAACATATAAACGGGTTCCACGTCTAAATTTAATTGGGAAATTCTGTCCTATAGTATGGCTACAAATGTAATCTTCTACAAAAGAGATGTAAAATATTTTATTTTAACAAAAGATCTTTGATATTTCATCAAAGTTACAAAACGTTTCTTTTATCAAATAACTTTTTAAAAAGAAAGGTGTTGGTTTAATACCTTCCTTAGTAATCAGGACTTTGTAGAATCTTGTACAACCCTAAGAAAAAACTAATCACAAATGTTGTAAATGTTTATTACTCTTTTTATATGTAGCTTGTGTCACACACAACAAAATGATCAAAACTAATCCTTAATATTCATGATTATTAAAAGAAGAAATAAAAAAATGTTGATATTCCCTAAATACAGTTATTACAATTGATCAACCATGAAAATACTAAGATAAAAGTACAGGTCATCATTAACTGATAAACATTTAAATGAATGCATTAAAGTGGCTCTTACCAAATACACTCCAAACTACAATATGCTGGCTGAAAATATGATTGGCCAAGTATCACATTGAACTCCGAGTGAACTATTTTCAGGGCTGAAAAACAAACATCATGTAACTTTTTTTGAACTGAATTGAATTTTTTGCCATTTTTGTACACTTTTATCATTCATTAACACTTTAAATAGTAACCTGCATAATTTTTTTTAGTCCAGTAAAAAGTTTTCCTCAAACTGACACATCTATGAAGTTTAGTAGTACCTAGTTAGTTAGGGTATACTAAACTTTGTTTTTAAACATTACAACAGTTTATATTTTATGTTGCCCTCGGATATACAAAAACTCCGGTTATGATTGGACAGGCCTGGTTGAAGATCTCCCGCAATGGACTAGACTGCCAATGACAGGGAGATTGTGGTTTGATCATGGTCTGATGTACTGAGGGTTGTTTTCACTAAATGGTTTCCCACGCTTCCTCTAAATTCAACCTTCCTTATCCCTACCATATTATCGTAATTAGTACATAACCCTATCAGCTGAATTAGTAGTAAGATGCGATGCTAAATTAAGAGTTACAAAAATGTTTCCTGAGATTATACTTAACCTACATTTTAGTATACATGGAAAGTTATCTCGACAAAGGTACTTTTGGTTTCTTTAATAAATTATCAGCTGACTGCTGACGCTAGCTCCTTGCTGTATACGATTTTCTTTCGAATCTTTTAATTGGATGAAGTCACTATCTCATTGGTTGAAACGGTCACGTAATTAGTGATATTGACAAACAATAACTAGTAGTTACTTACAGACAAGGAACACTGAATACGAACCCATGAAATCACTTCCAATAAGTTCTTATAGTATCTAGTTTTAAAATAAAATCCAGCCTAAGCTCATTTAAAATAATTTCTAAGGGCATACAATTTTAAAAATTTGCTGTTGGACAATTACTTCAGATAGTTCCTAGTGGCATCAAATTTTTTAAAAAATCAGGTGGCTAAATCTTTAAATAGTTTCTAGGTTCATCCAATTATTATTTTTAAATGGGGGAGACCATTTTAAATAAATTATACAGGATCCAATTTATAAAAATAAAGTTGTGAAGCACTTTTTAAAATAGCTTTTAGAAGCTGTTTGGTAAGAAGTGGACGGTATAGTTTAGTATTCACAACCACGGAATTTTTATGGTATACAACACACTAAGATATACACAGGATGACATCCAAAGCAAGACTGGCTACCCACGACCAGTAATGCGAGCGCGCTCGATCCCGTTAACAGAAAAAACAACAGACACCAACCAAGTTTCTTGGCACCAAAACAACACAGTAACCATAGTTCAAAATAAAACAATATACACACATACAAGACCCAACATCCCATCCCATCCCACCCCTCTTGAAATACTCGTATTTCAATTAGTTTGAGGGGAGACAATTTCATCACTGGTCTGAAGAGGACAACTTGTGCAGTACGGACTTGAACGACACGCACTATGCCATCGAGACCAGGGAATGTTTTCGCCACACTTCCTAGTCGCCAACGTAGTGGAGGCAGGTTTGATTCCTTGATGAGTACTATCAGCCCTTCTTGAAGGTTGTCTTGTGGATAACTCCACTTGGCTTCGGGCTGGAGTTGATGGAAGTAGTCTTGATGCCAACGCTTCCAGAAAGACTGGTGGATTTACTGAAGCAGGCTCCATCTCGTTAGATGATTGACTGGAGTGACGGTGACATCAGACTGGTAGTATCTGTGGTGGTCCCAAGGTCAAGAACTGACTTGGGGTTAGTGATGACAAATCGCTGGGATCTGCTGATAAAGCACAAAGTGGTCGTGAATTGAGAGTGACTTCAAT
>CABFVX010007186.1:0-32802 GCA_902151425.1 Timema shepardi
ATAAAATTGTTATGTTCAACCAAGTAAATCTTTACCTAATTTACTGCCTCTCTCACCTTATAGAGATTAAGGGGGGGGTTGCACAAACTTGCTCTTCTTCCGCGCTTACATTATTTATTTCCGGTCTCTCTTTCTCTCTCTTGTTCGATCCATGTTTATCTAGCTCTCTCTACTCGGTGAAGTAGGCACGTGTTGGAATATAGCTACCTGGAGTTCATTTAGAATTTAACTTTGTTTAATAAATGAATAAATGTGGTGGCAAAAGAAGAGGAGAAGAAATACAGAGGGGATTCGAAACCAGGTAAACATAACTTTCCTTTCTTTATAAATGATCAACAGATGTTATAAAACTAGAGCTACTAGTTTTCTTTAGTTAAAAATAGAAATGAGACAGCATTATTATTCATAAAACGAGAGGGGCATTCATCTTTATATTTAAAAGTTTAAACGATTCCTTTCGACATTAATTCCTCATAAATGATTCCCAATTTAATCATTTTTTCAATGGAATCTTAGATATACAATTAAGATGTGGCAAAATATCTCAAGTTTATATATATATATATATATATATATGGGTGTGTTAAAAAGCGAAAGCCATGGTTTCAGAAAACGAGAAATTCTTTCGACAGCCATTTAAAGTAATACCAAACCGATGTTAATTTATTTTTTGATAAGATATTTTACAATTAGGATTATAATATTGTTACAAAACCTTGGTAGGGAAACCAAAATCTATAATGATATAATCTACGTAATTCTTTAAACTTATTGTTGCTATTGTGACAGAGCTCCCTGATGTTAATACAAAATGGGGTTGAATTTCTAAAAAAAAATATCAAACTACATTTGCAAAAATCACAATTTAAAAACCCGGTAATTTGAACAAACAATGAACTTGACTTGGGTGATGTTTCATTTGAGCACTAATTTTTAAAAATTTATTTATTGTATTATTCACTAAATATAGTCCATCTAAGCGTAATGTATTGTCGGTTGGTGCCTCACTATAAAGGTCGTACATACAATGAATACATCTAATGCCTTTAAGTCTATTCTTACAACATTAAATAATTCCAATACTTAATTTAAGTTCCTTAAATCTATTTACATTACGTTTTATTTAATATTCAAAAAACCATATCTAATTTTTTTCATAGTTTATTCTTTATATTTGGTCACTCTGGTATTATCATTTCATTAAATCATTAAGCATGTGAGTAAGTTAGCTATTTTTTTATTCTGAAAATTGGAACCTGGACACGGGAATCGAACTCGAGACCTTTGGCTTAGTACGCCAATGCTGTAACAACTGAGCAATCTAGAAATCATCTTATGTCCAGGGTCATTCTTCACTTATATTTTAGGGCAGAGTCTATAATGGACGTGCGGAAAACGTCGGCTACAATATTATATCTTGGTGGAGAATTCCTCACTAAAAAGCATAAATAATATTTTCGGTTATTTGACTCTTTTTTTTATTTCTCTTTTTACATTTTGTTATTTTATCTATTCCCAAATGGGTATCCGGTTTGATATTCAAGAGTGTTGGTATTATTATTTTCTTGTGTTGTTTTCCGTATTTATTTATATATAAAGGAGTTATATACTGTTGTTTTATGGTGTTGTAACTATGTGCCTTGCTTCATTTATATGTTTCTGAGTAGTAGTACTGGATTATTATTTTGTAGTTATACATGTTTTTTACTGGCAATGGTTTCCACTCCTTATTCCTGATGTTGGTACTATTGTTGTTATCACTCAGTATTTTAAGAATTTTGATTTAAGTATTTATTTATTGATTTAAATATAAATCACTCGTCTTTCCCGAGAAAGTAATACCGTTGCCTGAATATGAATCGATTAGCGCGTGATACACCATTTTTATAATATCAAATGTAACATTTTGTTTTAGTATTCATTAAACATTCCCACCCCTATCACCCTACGTATTACGTCTCTATGAGTAGTAGTGTAGTGGTAGTGATAGTGTAGTGGTAGTGGTAGTGATAGGTGGTAGTGGTAGTGATAGGTGGTAGTGGTAGTGTAGTGGTAGTGGTAGTGGCAGTGGTAGTGGTAGTGGCAGTGGTAGTGGTAGTGTAGTGGCAGTGGTAGTGGTAGTGTAGTGGCAGTGCTAGTGGTAGTGTAGTGGCAGTGCTAGTGGTAGTGGTAGTAATAGTGTAGTGGTAGTGGTAGTGTAGTGGCAGTGGTAGTGGTAGTGATAAGGTAGTGGTAGTGATAGTGGTCGTGGTAGTGAAAGTAGTGGTGGTAGTGTAGTGGTAGTGTTAGCGGCAGTGGTAGTGGCATTGGTAGTGGCATTGGTAGTGTAGCGGCAGTGTAGTGGAAGTGGTAGTGGTAGTGGCAGTGGTAGTATAGTGGCAGTGGTAGTGGTAGTGGAAGTGGTAGTGGCAGTGGTAGTGGCAGTGGCAGTGGTAGTGGTAGTGGCAGTAGTCTAGTGGCAGTGGTAGTGGCAGTGGAAGTGGTAGTGATAGTGGTAGTAGTCTAGTGGCAGTGGTAGTGGCAGTGGAAGTGGTAGTGGCAGTGGTAGTGGCAGTGGAAGTGGTAGTGATAGTGGTAGTAGTCTAGTGGCAGTGGTAGTGACAGTGGAAGTGGTAGTGATAGTGGTAGTGGCAGTGGTCGTGACAGTAGTAGTGGTAGTAGTAGTATTAGTAGTAGTGCTTGTAGCTTAGTAATAATTTCAAAGTTTTACAGTAAATATTGATTAAATTGGAAACGACTGTTTTGAAATTAGGTGTTCATGAATCCGTACTGGTGGGTACGCGTACCAAACGTCTATGTCATTACTTTACCCATTTCTACTCCATTAGTGTAAATAATCCGTTATAAATCTATTTTAATATTTCTACTCCATTAGTGTAAATATTCCGTTAAAAATCTACTTTAATCATTCCTACTCCATTAGTGTAAATATTCTGATAAAAATCTACTTTACTTAATCCTACTCCATTAGTGTAATTATTCGAATAAAAAATCTACTTTAATCATTCCTACTCCATAAGTGTAAATACTCCGTTATAAATCTATTTTAATCATCCCTGCTCCATTAGTGTAAATATTCGGATAGGTGGAGCGGGTAGTAAGTCACGTTACTTAGAGATATAATCTTGACACTTACTTAACTAATCAATCTAGCTGACCTCAGGAAGTGTGTGATGTATAATGTATCCGAATAATGTGTGTGTGTGTGTGTGTCTTGATTAGCCCCGTTAGGGGAAAGTGAAGAGGGAGTAGTTATCTGTGTAGGACAAGTTAAACCCAGACCATCCATTAATATTCTCATTAAGGACGTTGCTTACCTGTGACGTCATGTCAGGTCAAGATAGGATTTCCACTGTTACTGAATTTACGTACGGTAATTTTATTTAACGACTTTTAAAAATATAAAGACCCGCCTCAGTGGTGTAGTTAGCTAACGCGCTAGATTTATGTTGAGCTAAAGTGTCGAGAACAGTGAGATCGAGGTTCGAATCTCGATCGGGTGAACTGGGGCTATTTTTTCCTAAATGCTATTCCACTCTCCCGCCACGCAAATGTGGGTTCGCCTCCTCTAAATTTAGCCTTTCCAATTCCTAGTTCCTTAGCGTGATTAGTTAATAAGCGTATAAGCTAAACTGTTAGCAAGACGTGGTGCAAAATAATAATAATAAATAAATAAAGATATAACGTTGAAAAAAAAATGAAAATTCTTAAATATTTCTAAAAATATTCCCACAGTGTCACAATTTTTTTAAATCTTGAGTTAGTTTTTTAAGTGTTTTTTTTATAAATCATCTACAACTAAGGCTATTTGTCTTAGTCACTAAAATTGTTTGTATGAGTGTTCCTGCCATGATGGAGATTAAAAAGTCTGTGAAAGCAAATGTCTATCAAGAATAGGAAACAAAAAAAAGATAGTTTTAAAAAGAAAGTTGATGTTTTCTATGAGCAAATAGTATAGTGAGTGTGTATGATCGTTAGTGGAAGAGGGGAAATGTAGTTAACAAAAGGTCTCGCAGGGGAACTGCTCATTTTCTTCGCTCTCTTTCTATTCCGTGCATTGGCGTCTAAGTGTAATATAGCTTAGACTACTTAGATGCGTCAAGTTAAGATGCAGCCCGATTCGCAAAGTAGCTTCGAAATCTCCACATAGGCAGCCTCGTTAATTAAAATATCCGCCACGTTCACGCGCAGTCGCACAAGACAACGTGATATTCACGCTCCTCTCCATAATCAGCGTCTTACCATTCCCCTACCCCCAAGACTATCCACACGCACAGTCCGATTTAGATAAGAAACAACATTTTTACCGTTGCTAGCGTTACAAAAACAACTTTCATCTAAATTTTTCACAAATAGCACCAATACTTATGGAAAACTATTAATAATATAGTACAAGTCGTTTTGTGAACCGTTGACACCTCGTTCGCTCCCTCCATTCAAAAAATGCTAAGTACTCCCATTGAGAAATAAATGTACACTAGATAAAACAATATCAATATAATGAGACGAGAACAAAATCGCTTCCAGTCGAAGATTCCAGCGAGAAGCGATATTTGTAAAACACTTAATTGACAAATTCTTCCCTAAAGTTCGATGTATATCTTGGTCAAGCTGGAATAAGCTGTTGGTATCGATACGTCATGAATACTGCGAATGATTGTTTGATATTTTTTTTCTTTCATTTTAATAACCCCAATAACACACCAATTTTAAATTATTTTTTATTATTTATGTAAAGATCTCAAAAATTGGTCATGTGTCACCATAACTATATCACATAATAGGTTATTGTATTGTTAAACAACCAATTAATTATACAGAGTCATAAAAAATTATTATTGGCCCCTCTCCGCCCCCATTACAAAATTCCTCTGTACGGCCCTGTTCTTAGTATATTATATTCATAGCAAATTAATTTTGAATACGTGGTTGGTTTAAGACGTTATTCTTTCAATACCAGTCCAAATTTAAAACAAAGCCATGTATATTCCTTGTTTATCGCAGGTTCAAAGATTGTCCCTATCAAATTTAATTAAAATCACCCCATGAACTTGGCGGTAAACTTGTAACAAACAAACAGACTGAAAACTCCAGCCCTGGTATAAACACCTGCAGCTTTGAGCTTACAGATAAAACCTGATTTTTTTTTTCAGGAAGCCCATTCTCGACTACCAACATCGATTGGAAAATCACTCAAATTTGGCATTCTAGAAATATGTATTGTTTGGTTTAGTGACTATAAAGATAATCTAAGAAATTATCTAAAGTTTCCAGCAATACACAACTGTAATTCACACGCTCCCCCTCCAGTGTGGTAACATGAGTTTGCAGTTTTCAAATAACTGTTATATTATGAAGATCAGACGTTAGGTTTCCTCCTATGGCCATAAGCTATATTAAGATACTGGTAGGAGAAGCGGTGTCTGATGGTTTCAAAGACTACAATAACATATTTAATATAATCATACGTCCAAGTTATATGATCTGCATACATCCCTAAATAAATTGTCTGTAATGGTAAATGTAAGATGGCTTCAAACCACACACCTTCTCTCTGAACGATCAAAAATTAACACGGAAGCGAGAGTGACGCGTGCTCGTGAAATGACGTCACATGGCCTTCCCTCAGTCGTGACGTAGCGAGTATAGCGATGCCCGCGGTACCTCGCTGTACCTGGACCCCCCCCTCCCTCCTTGGCGCCCCCTCTTCACTACATTTCGCGAGGAGCGCCGACCCAACCCGAGGCGTCCCGGTGCTCCAAATAGTCCAGTCGTGCTTAGCGTCGAGTAGTAAACACGCCGGACACCCGTTTTAGGACGACCGCCGCGGTCGACTACTAAGGATGCTTGGGTTACCGAGGAAATAATAATTATAGCATAAAAAAATTAAACAAAAATATTAACAACGGGGCTTCCCAAGGAGGGTAACGTCGTATATTATTTATTAAAAGCCTTAACTCTATGAAATATTTGTTTTTACTTAGTTATGAGGTCAGCGAGTCAAGTGGTCACGCTGTGCTTTCTAAGGTGAGAGGAATGAGAATAATCAATGATTCGAACAAAATCCACCGCACCAAATGCTTTTTGCACAGCCAAAAATAATCACCACTTTTATTACAATCTAATTATTTTGCTTCCGCACTATACATATTTTTACATCCTTACATGACTTAAGACTGTTTATTTCAGCTTTATTATATAAAAACACAATTTTAACATCCATATATCAGAAATTGTCATAACTATGAATAATCAATCGGGAGGAAAATGTATTAGCAACAAACCGATGATAACGCATACATTAAAATATAATGTTAATTAATATTTGGCAATAATATTTTCGCTTTCAGTAAAACACGCAGTTTTTATCTATTCAACGTAAATTCGTGTTTGTTTACCCTTCATTATAACAAATGTATTAGCATTGTATCAATTTACAGTGATTCAAGTGAAAGGTAATTTTTTTTTTCTATAAAAATAGAGCTGTTATTTTGTACTATTTAACAAAAATATTAAAAACAAAGCGTCCCTTAGTATTCTGCAAATTGAATTAATATTTTCGTAAAATTTGTAAAATTAAATTAAGACAACAACAACAAAAAGCTTTAAAAAATAAGTTGTATTTGATCTCTTAAATGTAATAAAAGCCATCAAACGAAAATAAAAATGTGTTATAATTAGGGTAGAATGGAAGGTAAATATCAAAATTAAATTTAAAATAACTACACCGAAAACACAATGTATTAAAAGTAGAAATTAAAAAAAAACTGTATTTGCTGCCAAGTTGTAGACGACAGAAAAATTTAGTAAAACTATTGCAAGTCTTAACTTGCAAAGGATGAGAAACTATTCGGTAACTGCGAGGTGCGAGTATCTAGGGCAGCCATGACCTTACCCAAGTTCTAGTCAGACACTGATGAAAATAAACTTTGACTCTCAATCACTTTGTGACTCTGAAACTTGGTGTGAAACTTTCAATTACTTTCCTTTTCTCTGAATAAACCCAACATATTTTTTTTAATCTATAGTATAAGTAACTCATGGAGAATCTTTCTTAGAAATGGGAAGATTCCAGTATTGTATTATATATTTTTCTACGCGTCTTACTATCCGTTCATACTATTTGCATTTTTTTACACTGATAGGATTAGGATTAGGCGTGGAGGGTCTTGGAAGAACTGTACATTTACATGGATTGGAAAAACACCCCCAGAATACTCAGCTAGGATTCAAACCCCGACCACCCCATCATCGGCAAGTCAAACCAGATGAACTTTACGTTTAGTTCACGTGCCCACCAATACTTTTTTTTTCTCAATTTTATTTGAATGAAAACAAACCTGGTGAATAACTTTCATCTGAAGAGAACTCACAAATTCATATATATTTAAAACAAAACAATTATTTGGTATACACTTTTCCAATTATAGCGTACTGCTACCAAATTCATTTCAAAATTATGTAAACAATTCATTTAAGTTTTTTTATAATGAGCTAGTTTTGGTACAAATGTAATATTTGTTAACTAAATAAAATATTAGACCTAAATAAAAATTTATGCAAATTTAAATAATTAATAAAAGCAATCAATGAACATATAAACGAGTTTTGTTAACGATCCTAAAGAAGCAATGTACCAACAAACTTTTTTAAATAAATGGCTTATAAATAAAAACCGCGTTAAATTTGTAATTGGTCCACTTCAGTGGACGTGTTGTCTAAGGCGCTACACTCACAGTAGACTAGAATACCAATGATGGGAAGGTCAAGGTTCGAGTCTCGGTCGAGTTTACTGAGGTTTATTTCCAAAATGGTTTTTCACTCTCCCTCCACGCAAATTCGGGTACACTTCCTCCAAACTTACTAATCCCTAAAACCACTAGCATAATTAGTAGCCTATATAAGCGTTTGCCCGAAAGGGTAGTAAGACGTGGTACTAAAAAAAATAGTAATTTATTATTTAAATTTTATTATGAGTTGATCTCTGAAATAATCATTTAAATAAAATATTTATAAAAAAATACGTTAGCTCACTAAACAGATGCGGCTTTTATAAACATTGACAGTAATAATCACGTCCAAATTATGCTTTTCTTTTGTCGTGAAATTATCGAGTTTACTTTATGTACTCTACCTCCAACTGATAATAATGGTATTGATGGCGAATCGTTCGTTTACATTGCACACAGATGACGTGTCTCTACCTCATAAAACCAAATCGTTATATTTACGGGAAAACTCGTTTTGGCAACTTCGAGCTAGTTATAAACAATCTGCAACAAATTTGAAGATATTGCCAACTTGACATCGTACAGTCTTGGCCGTGTCAGGGCGTGGATAAAAAAAGTTTCATGAGACCATGTTTAATGTTTATTTATGTTCGTGAAATACTGTTGATCACATAAACCATTTCAATTGCTTATATTTAGGACTTAAGATGTCTTCCAAATTGAAAGTCACAGATAATAGTCACGTGTTTTCTAACCATTTATAACTGCTTGATTTTTTTTTTTACATCCATTACTGTTTCCTGCCTGTGGCGCGGGTCAGTTTTTTTTATATAAGTCGTGCCCAGTTTAGGGATTGACTGGACCAAGGCACCGATCTCACAAAATATTGGACTGTTGATGACGGTAATATCGGGGATTGAATCTCGGTCAGGTGTACTGAGAGTGATCTTTCTAAAGCGGTTTACTACTCACCCTCCATGCAAATGTGTGTACATTTCCTCTAAATTCTACCCTATTCATCTCTACTCCATTTTTTAATTAATATACACTTGAACTGTTAGGGTTAAATTGAGCCGTAGAGACAAAAAACAATTGTTTGTTGCACCGGACATAATTTCTCTTTTATCTAAAATATACATTTACTAAACTCTCTTTAAGAGTTTCGAGTCAAAATAATATACAATGTTGCAGAAGCACTCCATCAAATAACGTATCTGAAATAATATACACTGTTACAGAAACATGAATAAAATAGCGACATCTCTGTCCACTTTATAGGATAAGAATCAATATAAATTTCAAATACCTCCGCAAAAAAATATACATTTGCTTATAGCTAAGAAACTGTTGATTTTATAAAAATACATTTAAAATAAAATATTGTTGTCGTTATTATTACTACAACTTTACAATGATAAGTTATCTCGTATCTCAAATAGTTACGGAGATATAACCAAAATTGGAAATTTCTGTTTATGTAAAGTAACTACCCTAAAAGTCATTTTCATGGGGAAAATGAAAATTGACATTTTGTATGCAATTCTAAACAGTTCACACATAAAAAATGTAATCAAAACATTTATAGCGTATTTCAAGAAAATCGTTTTTTCTCTCTTTTCGCCCTACACTGAGCTACCCTTAATTTTGTGACTATCTCATTCCAAAAACTCCTTGGGGATAACCTTATTAAAACTATATAGGCCCCCTACACCAAGTTTTAGTCTGATTTGTGAAAGCAGTTTTGGGTTTAGGTACAGAGAAACAGATGGCGTCGTGAAAATTAACTTTTCGGTTTCAGGATGTCATGAAACGTCGACAATAATTAACAAAATCTCAAGTTAGGTTTTTTTGACGATCACAATACATCTCTCTCCGAGATATAGAGAGAAAATAAATAGCCTACATTCGTCGACACGCCGTGTGTTTAACGTCAAAATAACATTATTATTATTAGCACCACGTCTTACTACCCGTTCGGGTTATACGCAATTACGCTAATGTGCAAATGGTAGGGTGAATGTGAGATGAAATGAAGGACCTACAGTTTAACGTGGAATCCGAACCACGGTGGAGACCTGGCATTCCTCACATTCACAAGAGGTCTTGTCAGAGGTGAAGGAAGGGTTTGGTAATCAGATAAATCTTTGCCGGGACCGAGGATTGAACCCCGGCGTCAAAATAACAAAACCATGTTTGTTTTTTGTTTTTTAAACGTAAATGGATGCATCTTTTTAAGTGAACTAAGCTTATCAAATCGGTAGCTTTAATTTGGGTTGACTACAGGACATTCACTTCTTTTTTTTTAAGTGCCATTTCAATTAAGATAAGTAGCTCGAATTCTCAGATGATGGGGGAATGACATGAGAACTAACTTTCGCTGTAACAGATTAATTGCCTGCCCTTTCTAATACCTCATGTAAGGTAATGACGTGAGGTTATCTGCAGCTGACTGCTGACAATGGCACAACTGATGAGACCAAACCTCTCTCCGGGGTCTAATTGCTTGCGTCACGATCCACCAAGGGTGGACAGATTCGTGTTAGAACGACCCTGGTGTAGTGAGCCCTGAATAAAGCTTGATTCACACACTAGCAGAAAATTGAGAGCCTAATTCCACAATTCACGCGATATAATACATGTGTGTTGACACATGATTCTATACACAACAAACAATAAATAACTGATGGCTGACATGTTTTATTTTCTTGTGGATAAATATATATAAAAATAAACGCTTTGATGGCCACGGGGTATAACGCACTACTTTCGTGTTGAACTAGACTGCCGAAAATGGGAAGATCGAGGTTAAATCCCGGTCGGGTGCACTTAAGGTTGGTTTTTCCTAAATAATTTTCCACTCCCCCCCCCCCTCGCAGATTGGAGTGTATTTCGTTTAAATTAAACCTTCTTAATTCCTAACCCATTAGTATAATTAGTACATAGGCGGATAACCTGAACAGGTAGTAAGATGCTGTGCTTAAAAAGCTATTAAAAATCTCTATGGCGTGAACCCACAAGTGAGGTATACCAACCGATAGGCCGAGCGGCCGCCACCGATAGTGATGATAGTGCCAACATTTGCGAATAAAGGGTGTCATGTGGTCAGCAAAACTAGCCGTCCTGCCATTATCTCAGTTTTATAAACTGGAGCTGGGTTTTTTTTCATTCAAGTAGCTCCTCATTTTTTCCTCGTGAGGATGAATTTGACCCCGTTCCAGACCCACTGCTTAGCAGACAAATTTTGAAAGCACCTGGGATTAAACCCGGGACCTCTGGATTTCTAGCTAGGAACTCTGAACATTATACCACAAAGGCGGACTATAAAGAAATGAAACAAAATTTACAGTCCGTTTGCACTAAAGGGTATCAGTCATGCCTTGACGTATTACACTATGACACTATTTTATCGGCTATACCATAGTGGAATAATGCAAGGTAAGCTTGTAACTTTACAAGTAAAGTTAAGGGTACATTTTCATATTAAACTATTTAATCTTCTAAAACATAACAGATTATGACCAATCAAGCTTAATTTTGTCATACTCAAATGCTATTATAAAGTAACCTATACATGTGTGTGTGTATGTATGTATATGTATGTATGTATGTATGTATGTATGTATGTATGTATGTATGTATGTATGTATGTATGTGTATGTATGTGTACATGTATGTATGTTTATATGTATGTATGTATGTATGTATGTATGTATTATGTATGTATGTAGCCTGTATATTGGCAAATTTATTAGACTCAACCACGCTTCAATGTCTGAACGGTTTAAGGCGTCACTCTCGTGTTAGGCTGACTTGCTGATGATGGGTGATTGGAGCTTGAACCCTGGTCGGGTCTACTTAGGGTGTTTTTTCCTAAATTACCACTCTCCTTCCATGCAAATGTGGGTGTATTACCTCTAAAATGCTTCCTTCCTCATCCCTACCCTATTATAGTAATTATCATACGTGCGTATAGCCTCAACAGGTAGTAAAATATGATAATAAATATATATATATATATAAATAAGACTCAAATATCGCCTTTTAGTGATGATGTAGTTTTCTTAAACGATTGACTGAAAATTTCCGTGGTATCGACCTGTGCCCACCCTCATGTTAGACCATACTTAACACCGAATTGTAAACATTTTGTGGATGATATGGGTTGGTGCATGTGTAAAAAAATCCCCCCAAAAGAGTGGAATGGCGCACAGCCCCCTCCTGTCTCCACCATATCACCTCAAGGGCGTATCATGACTCAATGCTCCGAAAGGCGGTGAGGCACGAACACCAGACTCTATGGAGCGCGTGCAAGCTTGGGTGATAACAATCTCACGGTGTCTGTGCGCATGCGCTGGAGACCTTCCCCTCGCCGACAAAGCGCTTTGTCACTCGGAATTACTGGTCTCCTGTTCTTTGGACACCAACTTTTTATGTAGATCATCTGTGAGCTGAAATATTGCCAATCAGTTGTTGCAATTATGTTAATTTTTTTATTTTGCAAAGCACCTTACTACCCGTTTAGGTTAAACGCTTACGTACTAATTACTCTATAGTGTTCGGTATTAGTAAGTTTGGAATTAGAGGATGTTTACCCGCATTTTCATAAAGGGGGGTGGAAATCCATTTATGAAAAACAAGCCTCAGTACATCCGATTGGGATACGAACCCTGATCTTAATGTCATCAGCAGTCTAGTCTGTTGCGAGCGTGACACCTTGGAACATGTGGCCACCGAAACAGATATATATATATATATATTATAAAATAACAAAAATGATATAGTCAAATTTATCAATTTTGTCAGCAAACACACAGACACACACACACGCATATATATATATATATATAAATATATATATATATATATGCTCTTTCTATGAAAATTGACCTGTATCGCCACACATAGGTATGGTAAATAAAACACGTCCGTTGTTTAATCAAACATGAGGGAGTTTGATTAAGAAAGATAACTACTTCCCTTTGAGTTGGGTGTGCATGGGTTTATACTTGGACAAGAATGTAAACTAATTATTCAAAATTTTAAAAAATGTATTATTTTGTCGATAAATTCCTTTCACGTTAATATTGCTGTTATCTGGATGACTTAAGGTGAAACGGAAGTGGACGCAAGAAAAGACCAGGGATTTCTTTGTTTTCATAGAAACATTTTTTTAGCTAAAATAAATAAAATATTGCTCCAGTACAAACATAGAATTTAATTTTCTTCACATGGTGACCTCAACAATTCTTAAAATCTGCAATGGGTATAGTGGCAATTGATAATAAACTTTTTAAATGAAGAGAAAAAGTTTTCATTAAATTCCGGAACAACCTTGACAGATAATTAATAAATGTTGAGATCACCATGTGAAGAAAAATAAATTCTATATTTGCACTGACACAATATTTTATTTATTTTACAAAAAAAATTGCCATAAAAACTTCAAAATCACAGGCTTATTCTCGCATACCCTTCCATCCCACATTAACCGCTAAACATTTATCGAAAATATATCGTGTCATTTTGACTGGGGATTCGAACTATAGTAGGATTATGGTATTAAAACCTTTTTTATAAAATACAAACTTATTTTGTGGTCAACATTAATAACATTTGACATTTTATAGTATCTATCAAAAGTGACAGCTATAGATTACATAACTTGTATATCTAACCTTTCAACTGTCAGAAAAGGACGAACTTTGGGTGAACTATAAGTGCAGGTAAAAAAGTTACTGGTAAAAATAAAGGTTTATTAAAAAATTGTGGTGAATATTAATGCAATTTTACTATATTATTATCGCTATTTTCTAGATATTGATGCTATTTATAAAAATGTATAGTAGCAAATCATATGAGTTGACGTATAAAATGTAACATTAGCGTGGACTGCTAATATGACAATGTTACTACCCACCCCTAAACACGCTGATATTCATAGACATGATGCAATAGTAATACCAATAGGACCAGCCAGTCTTTTGAAATAGTACCCCAAATAATCTTGTGCTCATAAACATCCAGCATTATTAAATATCGCAATTCTACTATGTCAAATATAGGTGTTCTACTCACGCGTAAATCTGCCTGGATTAGAGTAACTTGCAAGTCCAGACTGTTCACCACGAATTCTAGAATGGAGAGAAGTCCAAAACACGCTACAAATTGTGCAGCATCCTGATGTTCCAACGGAGTAAGCCATCAATGCACTGATTGGCCTGTAGTGTAATATTAGAAGACCACTCACATTCGTGGACAACTACCTGGATGGCGTATGTGATCAAACAAGCATATATCTACAACTGCTCGTCTTGTGTCTTAGAGTTCGTGTTTTGGGAACTAGTCGAATGCAGCGGCTGATGATCAAGACAACAAGAATCTGGCGTACGTGACGAAAACAACGTAGCCTTTCAACCTGATGTTAGCGAGTGACGTAATAAAAAAGAAAAACTCCCACCTTCCTACCATGCAAATATACCTATATAACGAGGGAACACAGACAATATCGAAGACTATTACATTCGCCACTTCCACGAGAAGTCCTCTTTATAATTAGACCATTATCTAGCCAGGATGGCTTATAATAATAGCTTTGTTTAAATCTATAAACTATAAATTGATGTGATTGTTAGATTTTCTAGAATACTTTGGTTTATTCTGTTATGGAAATCTGTCAGTGTAGGCATCGGTAATGTTTTGCTAAAAACTTTTATTTTTAAAACGTAAATTCTGCTATGGAGAACTTAATGTTTCCTGTTGCCACATAGGCGCTAGTATCTTTGTATTTTCTTGATTTAAATAGGTAGCCACATTATTTGGTGTTTTTTAATGTCTTGCAATATTTAGGTTAAAAATTAATGATTTTGCTTTTGTGTTTATCAGTAATTTAAATTGAGAATGTTTCTTTTATTTCTTATTTTTTAGACTTCTTTTCTTTAAATTTAATGTTAAAGTAACTTATTTTTGTTGATTATTACAGTCTTGACTTTAATATTCGCAAATTCATCCAGGCAAAATTACTAGTTCTCCAACGTAACTTTTTCAATTTTTTTTTTAGATATTTAAATGTGGGAATCTTGTTTAATTCTTTAAAAGTGACGAGGATAATGGTTCCGTGAAGGTTTGAGTTTAGTCGGGAAGTCAGACCTTTGTGCTTCAAGTAAATATCTAGTGCGATATTTAAATTTAAATTTATTTCATAAATTTAAAAATGTTTAGTCTTTATTCACTAGTTTGAATCTGAAGCGTTGTGAACCATTTAAAAGAGGCTCATTAAGCTCTTCGCAATCGTTGTGATAATTTAGTAATTTAAACTTTTGATTCTAATTTTCTTTGATCTTATTCCACAGGGTTGAATCAGAAGCTTATATATAATTTAAAAATGTTTATTTAAATAATAGCAATACTTTTGTGTATTTCATTGGTCTCTTCTAGACAAGTTTGTATAATATAATTATATACATTGAGAGTTTGGAACGTACTGCGCAGGTAATAAATTAATAAGATTTATTTTGTTCTCCATCACACTTCAGTAAGACCTATAAGACCATGCAACTTGTTGTTTTAATACTGCTTTTTACTTATAATAAATAATTCAAATATTTTTTTAACTTGCAAATGTTTTACTTTTTCATATAATTATTTCCTTTAGATATCGTACTGCTCTCTTTTAGTCTATTGTACTCGAAAATAAATAATAATAGAGTAGGGCGGTACAAATACATTAAAGTAGTTTTTGTAACGATTGTGATTATAAGTTGTATTTCTTATAGAATCCCGCTACCATGGTTAATATATGCAATACGCCCTTTGGTAAGATTTTTAATTTTGGATGGAGTACTTAATAAATCATTTCTTGATTATGATCTTTAATGTTTATGTTTATACATATACCTTTATTTTCTAAAATATATAGTATTAATAATAATAACTAATATGAAATACAACAAGTATATAAACTCTTTAAGAAGAAATTGTTTTAGTGTATGGACATAGCCGCCACTGACACATTTAAATAAATTGAAAAAATCACACCTGCATACGAGAATAGAATCCGGGACACATTGATTCACATGTCAAAATGTCATTTTTTAAAAATAATTGACATAGTATCTAAGCTCAATAGAACTTTTGTTTGCTTGAGAATTACTTCCGTTATTATTAATAATATTTTTAATTAAATCTCCCACAGAATATGTTTTTTTACACGCTATATAATATATTTACTTCTCCTCCCGGGGTAATTTCTTCCTGGAAAATTAGATCCTCGAACGGAAAAAAAATTGAGGTATTATTTTGGCCCAAGGATCCTTTTAAAATTTGCATACATTTGTTGACGTTGCCGAACAAAAACAGCGCAATGTTTGGGTTTCCACTTGAAAGGTTTCTTCCACATTCCACTTCAAACCACTTTGTTAACTTCAAGAACAGTTCCTCCACTTCTTTATGAGTTTAACCCCCTCTAGAGAGAAAGCACTCTACGTGTTGTTCAACAAAAGAGAAAATATTTGATGATTGTAAAGATATCCAAAGCGTGTTTGAGAGATAGGTCTCTTTATATATATAATTTGATAAATCCATTTCCAGTAATTTAAATTACGAGAAAACAACTGAACCGATTTTGATAAATCAACACTAATTTTAAAGCCCGGGGAACGAGGATTTCGGTAAAAACTGAAGATTTCAACGAAAGACCGATTTTGATAGCGAATTTCCCGCTTTTCTGCTGTATGTGGTTGCCCATATTTACATTCATTATTTGATTACAGTACTATGGAAACCAGGATTTGTGTATGATTGTAATTTTTTTATTAGCATTTTATGTCCCAGATACCCATGTGACTATTACAGGAATGGTATACAATATGTGGCTTTTAAGGGTAAATTAATAAAGATACAGATGATACATGGGAAGCTAAAAAAAAAATATATTGAATTATTAATAATTAGGCTGCTAAAGTCAACAAAATGAGGTTTTATAGCAGGGTGATCAATAATTACAATAAAACATAGCAAATATAACAAGAATTATAAGAATAGGCAGCGATTAAATATTGAAAACCAATAAAATAAAATAATAGACTACCTATTTTACAATAACTTACGATTAATTGAAGTAACAACATAACTACCTAGCACGCCCACGTGTTCTAGTTTGACCTTTGATCTTTGACCCCAACGTGGAGAGAGTGTGTATTGTGATTATTACTCAATGTTGTTGTTGCTCTCTGATTTGTTGTTACGTAATATTGTTGTCGCTCTCTGATTGGTTTTCTCCCTTACCCTGACCCCCTTTCAGTGGTGTATTCTTGTCTCATTTGGTTTTTTATGTTTGGTTATGATTCGGACGGTCGTGGAATTTTTTATTGGTGTGAGGGAGTTTATTGTCGTAGTATTGGGACGGGGAGTTGGAGTTTTTTTATTTTTTTATTGGCGTGCAATCTACGGCGTCAGGCGCTCCTCCCTCGGCATCGCTAGTGAGCATTGGGAACATCTTCTCTAGACGACCACTGAGCGAAGAGTATTACCACCGAGCAGCTGACAGCGTATCATGGCCGTAAGAACCCTTTCACTTCCCCTACCTTCCCCCTCCTTCAAGGCATTTGTCGCAACCCCCTATAGGGTAATGGGTTTCCCTGATGGCTGCCGCCAGCTTGGTGGCTCGACAAGACAGGAATAGAACACGACCTTGAATGATGTCGCAATGGGTTTTCCCGGGCGCCAGTTTGGCAGCTCGACAATACAGGAATAGATCGTTAACTTGAAACCGTGAGCTAGGTCATTTACCTGGCAACTCTCCCTACTGCAATGGGTTTTACCGGTGTCATCATCGCAACCCTCTACCCCCTATGGGGTAATGGGTTTTACTGTGACTATAGAGCATTGACACAACTCTGGTTATGCACAATCAGAGGCCTCGGAATCCTCAGTTAGGAGCCGCTATCCCCCACCCCAAAACATACATACATACAATGGGTTTTCCCTGGCGCCAGTTTGGTGGCTCAACAAGACAAGAATAGATCATGACCTTGAAACCGCTAGCTAGGTCATTGACACTGGCAACTCTTCCTCCAAGTAATGTGTTTTCCCAACTGTCGCAACCCTGATGACTCATACCTGGAGCGAGTTTGGCGGCACAACAAGACTAGTCGAGAGAAGAATAGATCGTGACCTTGAAATCGTGAGCTAGTACAAGAGGTTATTGACCCTGTTCATCTCGTACCACGTGACGTCTCTCAAGGGAGGGGGTGGATATATAAGGGAGCGCCCACTTGGTCGTCAATTTATAAGCGTTTGTAGAGCGGTTCAAGATGGACAAATTACAACAGCTAGTCAATATTGTTGACGCCATGCAGACCGTAAAAATTTGTTATTTAACAATCGATCAAAAGTACTCGGCGGATAAATTAAGAGCGGTCAATACAAAGTTCGGGAGATGCCTAATAGTCTATCTAGATGGCAAGTTTTGTGTATTTTTACCCTGTCGTTTTTGTACTCTAACAGATGTTAACGTGTGCGAGCTTAATAACAAAAAACTGGTATGTACCTGCGTCGGAGTAAAAACCCGGTTCATCTACCATTGTGAACTTTGAACTCGTTTAAGAGATGGCGCAGAGGAGACGAGCAGTTAACAACAACAGCATCGGGCAGCTGGGCAGTTAATACATATGCACCGTATCGCATGATGGACCCTACAAACCATACAGAACTTTTATCTCTCAGGTACGCTCACCATGTTTAGAACCGGCTATATTAATTTAATGTTTGTGGGTCATATGATTGTGGGGCATGACTACATGACTGTAGAAAATATTCACAGTGTTGTGTTAGCGATAGACATGTAATTTACAAAGTGGTGAACCAAGATAGAGAAGAGTGTGGCTACATCGTCTTTTGCGACTCTGCCTGTAGCACGATAAGAACGACTAAAATGATACCCTACGAGAGAATCAAGGAGTCGTCTTGCATGTGTGATATGACATGTGCTGTGTACAATTTCCGCAAAAGAGACGTTGAGGCCGTGTGGCCCAGGCCTCCACCACGCTTCCGAGCTCCACACCACCCACCACCGTCCTTCAAGACGCCGCAGCCACCACTCCCACCCCCATAGTCACCAATGTACCCACCGTTAGAGTCACCCGAGTACCTACCACCAGAGTCGTCTACATAACTAACATCAGAGTCACCAGCGTACCCGCAGACATAGTCTACAGCCTACCAGACATCAGAGTATTCACAGCCAGATCCACCCGTGTGCCCTTCACCACAGCTATCTACCTACCAGACATCAGAGTCAGCAAAGTCACCCACGTGCCCACCACGACCAAATGAGGAGGTAAAATCCGAAGAACAATAAATCTGGAAAATTCAACAATGTACAAAACTTATTCAAATGTTAAAATTATGGATGAAACGCCCGATGACTACATAATCGGTCTAAGCAGTTTAGGTAATGTCTTCCTTTCAATATTTGTTTATTATTTGGATTGTAAGCGATTTAAATCTAAAGCACGCTGTATTATATATCTTGGAGGACAAAGTGTAATGTTTAAACGTGAATTAATAAACTAGGCGCGTTCACGTTGTCGTAGCACTCTGCTTCTGACGCTACGCTATGCTACGCTGCTGACGGCATCGGAGCTAGCGGTGAAATTTTGAAAAATGTGAGCGGAGGAACGCAGTTTGTGAGTAGAGAGAGTTGCCGCTTGAGCCAGAGTACTTATTTTTCTCCCAGGGATATTTCTTTCGCTGCATCTCCAATTGCCATTATGCCATTTAAATGTGGCATTTTTGAAGGGTCCTACGCAGAGCTCTTCAATTTTGTTCTGCACAATCATCAATGTCATCAAACACCTCCAGGATGCCTGTTGGGAAGAGGAGGTATTTTGCATTGCATTATATCTGATCAAGAAAGATGAATACAACCATGTGTAAGGCTTAAGCAAACTAGAGAAAAAAAAGTTATAACGTCGTGCTATCTGAAGAGACCACCATGAACCAAAAGTTATTGTAATTGAGTTTGTTGGAAGAATAAGATTTCCGGATAAAAACTGTGGAGACTTCAATATGCGTTCTAAAGCCTCTCAGCGAGTCCTGATCTATTTTGGAGATTACTCCTACTCATTTTCTAGATGGTAGAAGAGATTATATTCTCTCCTGATGTTTTGTATTAGGTAAAAGAGTGATTATATGTTTTTCTTGCTATCACAATTATATAATACATATTGCACTATAGTCTGAATTACTTTTATTGGTCACAAGACCTAAATAATATTTTCACCTGTAAAAAGCTTTATGTTTTTGTTGTGGCCACTTGTAATGAATGTTTTAAATTAATCAATATTTGATTGTCAATAAAAACTAGCAATAAAATATTGTAATAACTTTTTTAAATCCCTAGAATATATTGGTTGGAGAATCAAAGACAGGAAGGAGATGGAAACATTTTCATATTCACTTATAAATTGTTGTGATTTTAAATTGCTACCCAAAGAGAAAGTAAAAGGATATTAATTTTTTTTTCTGAACATTTCAACTTATCCATAATGTTTGAGACTGGGCTTTTAAGCCAAATAAACTTGTAATTATAGGATAGGAGAGGGGGTGTTTGTGTGTAGATGTTAAAAAATGTAACACTTTATAATATTTATATATTTACTTTACAAAAATAAAAGTTTTTACAAATATAGCTCAAACCATGAAAAGTATACTTGGAATATTTAGTTAAACAAATAAAAGTTGTAGAATACATCTCACACCATGAAAATTATACTTGGAATATTTATTTACACAAAATAAAAAGTTTATAAATATGGCTCACACCATGAAATATATACTTGGAATATCTATTCATAAAAAATTATAGATACAGATTATATCTTACAATTTGAAGTATATTATGGATTATGGAAACAATAATCAATTTCTTGAGCTCGTAGTAGAAATAGTGGCCTCGGTATTAATTTATAAAGTCCAGTTTAAATAGTATTATATACAAGTCAGATGGTTACAATTTAAAATATTTGAAAGTAAAAAAAATGAGTAAAATTAAAATATATACAATCATCTAATTCTATTTGACTAGAAATAATCAGGCAGGTGAAGGATTATACTGGCGGTAAAAAAATATGTAAAAAAGTATCCCTGGTGAATAAAATAAATCAATAAAAAATATGCGTGTTTACATTCAGAAAAAAATATGAAAAAATCTCAAATATTTGAAAAATGGTATGTCAGTGGAACCATCTAGAGGGAATAAAAAATGTGATTACTCAGCCCATCTAAATTATCACCTTTTAGTCATGACGAGCGCGTTTACAAGGACTCTGAAAACCAAACAGCAACGTATTATAATCATCGGTAATCCGTCATTTAGTGTACACGGGACGGTATACTTTATTATGTGAAACGGTACATATAGTTGCAAGACCTTTTCTTAAAATGTTGTGCGGTATCTGTATGTATATTTCCGTGGCCTGTTCGGTGACTATCGCTTTCAAAACGTCTAAATTAACATCGTTCCTGTTGCCGTAGCTTATGGTAATCTCGTGAACCTTGCACACCGTTTTTGTTTTGGCAAGATCGCCACCAACACAAAATAGGTACGCGTAATTGTTGAGCCCACCAGATACAAAGGTGCTAATATTGCTTCCCAGACCGTAATCTTGAAGTTCATCTGTGAGTTCACCTAAAAAGTCTCTGGTCGGTGGACACAAATCGCTGGAGTGTCTCGTGAATAGAACGATTTCTGTATCGTGATACCAAACGCGGTCCCCCAATTTTTTCAAGGATTCTGTATAGGTACAACCTAGCCATTGCAGTCGTGCAGCAAGCCGCCGCCATACTCATGTTAGGGATAGGGCGCAATGCGTCACGCGCATCCTTGTAATTGAGGAACATAAACTCATAATTTACATCAATGACGCTGTCCACGGAGATGTACGGATCCATCAGGTACTTGTGGATGCCTTGATAGTCGTTAACAACGGCTACGTGTAGTAAATCAGGTCTTTGTCCAAAATTTCCACATAGCTAATTTAAAAAGAGTTTAACCAGAGTGTGGAGACCAGGGTTTTTACAAACAGAGCCGAAATCAAGTTTTACCCCTTCTCTTTCCTCATAATTTTGAATGTAAGCTTACTTCTCATCTTGTGAGGTACACCACTCTGGCCATCCACTGGCTTCTTATTTAATTTTCAAAATATTATTAATGTACTCGTGAAAAAATCTTCCTGCACGTGTCTGACGATCGTAAACATATACATTGTACTCCCACACTTTGTATATTGCTTAAACTGTGTTGCCTTTCTCAACGGCTTTCTGGATCTCGTCAATCACCCAGACGCCTGTTAATGAGCGATCTTTATTTTCGTTGTGCTGACACACGTCTTGGTTTTTCTCCTCTCAATATTTCCTGCACATAGTGAACATTAACTTGTCGTGCATCTATGTAGGCAATACAGGCATGAATAAAAAACGCGAAGACGTCACAGTAACTTTGGCTATGCCTTCTACTCGATATATATACGGACAATTTTGTTTCAAGTGAATTTTGGGTAGGCCAATGGGATATTTTTTTCGAACTTGCAAACGTAAGGATACAATGAACACACATCCAAGTACTTGATCACCTCTCTACATAAAAGTTCTGCTTTGTGGAACAGATTGATACAATTTGTACCCGCTCCAAGAATGCGTTCCTTGGACTGAGGGGCTCCTTGCTGTACACCTAGTGTTGTAGTACAAATTGCTTCAAGTCCTTGTCTGTGCGTTTCGTCGCATTAAACGTACACTCCCACATCTCTACAACCGTATAGCTGGCATTCATAAACTTTTCCACACAAGCCATGGTTGCTTCATAGTTCATCTCCATGGTCTCGTGGGTTTTTTTTTTTTGATAGGGGTGTTCCTGTCAGGATAACAGAGAAGCCACCCGTTCCAATGACAGCCCCAGAACTGAAAGACGGTGGTGTCTCCAGCTTTAACAACGCCGTCTACACGTCGCCCTAACACATATTCCTCACGCCGTTACCCAAATGAAGGATAGAGACACCGCGTCTGTGGGCCACCTAGCAGAGCCATTGTACGGTGACGTGCGATTGTTGGTCTGCACGCTGGTAGCCAACGATAGGTATGATACCGATGGTACTCTCCTTAAGATGACTTCGGTGGTAAACCAACATGTCCACTCCTGCGATCGTACACGCCTCTCTGAAAGGATTCACCTTTGCTTTTTACATAAGCATGTTTCTAAACTGCAGGCAGGCCTTCCATGGGATCTCTACATCTTTCACGCAATACAGTTCCAACTTGCGGTTAAAATCAAAGACATAATTTTCTTTGACCAACGCGCTATAACAATTCTCAAAGTGATCCTTTCCCCAACCGACATCTACCTGATACCGTAGTCCTCCGTTGGCACCAAGAAACCGCTATACCCCCCTTTTCCTTTTTTATTGAAAAATAGGGGAAATATCCCTTGGCCAAAGACTCGTCCAAGCCGAATGTTTTCGGCATCGTAGACAACGAGATTAAGAGAAAGTTCAGTGAGTCAATAAAATAAAGTGGGCCGTAACATATGGACATAGTTTTCCCCACCGTTCATTATGAGCTCTTTATTATATATTTTAACCTCCAATATCAATTTAAAAATAAAATTCCTATCATAGCCTTTCGCATTATGGCTTAGGAGGGAGATATCCTTAAATTTTGTTGCTTTAATTTTCTCTATAAATTAGAAAAATTGGGCAATTTTGATATCACCCTTGAATATGCGAATCCTATCGCCCCCACGTTCAGTGCAATGATGGTCATTTACATTTATATGAAGGCAGGCCTTGCAACACATCTGTACGACACAGGGGTTAGGCTCATGCAAGTACGTGTTGACCACACCTTGAATAAGCGTTTCTTGTCTGCATTCAAAATCATAGAACACAAACATGAAATTGCCCTTTTCCAGTGACGGCTTGGATGGAGCTTTATTCATATAGCAGAAACGGCCAAAAGGACGAAAGTAAAAATTGCCCACAGTACTCACAAACCTTTTTGACATCACAGACCAACATGTAACTTCTGCAAAAACCGGGATGTTTATGGTCATCAAAACATGTCTGT
This sequence comes from Timema shepardi, assembly GCA_902151425.1. NCBI lineage: Eukaryota > Metazoa > Arthropoda > Insecta > Phasmatodea > Timematidae > Timema > Timema shepardi. The sequence continues at coordinate 23,847 of CABFVX010007186.1, forward strand.
TTTTTGAACCAACGCCCAAAGTATTTACAGGTCACAAATTGACCTCTACTGAAGCACTTATTGCACGTGTATTAACAATTGTACTCGTTCTTATGATATAACGGTACACGGCACTCGTGACAAAATTATGAGCAATTAAACGTGGCTGTCAAAGATGTTTAATGTCAAAATAGTTTTGCTTATCGACGTGGAAATACAAATCAAGGGAGCCTTTAATGAATGTTTGGGAGGAATAGGCCTCTCATTTAAGACCTGCCTCCACTGACGTTCCCTGAACACTGTGGTTTTGTATTCGGAGAGGTATGTTTGAAATTGTTTCAGTTCGGGGATCCCACCACCTTTCCCAAGATTCACACGGGTATCACAGCATAAATCTTCTGCTTTGTATTTTTGAATAGGACGACACTTTTTTTATTTATTTAAAGGTGTTCACATCAATGCATCCTGGATTATCTTTTAATGTCATATAGTTTTGGCGAACTCTAAGACAAAGTGTATCGCTGCCATTTTTAATCATAACTATCCCTTGGTGTTTACGGCTGTATGTGCTAGCCGGAGAAAGTTAATCATATTTATGACTACCCCGCCCACGCGGCTCCTTAAAGTGTTGTGACATGATATACAAGGGGGACGAAGTGAAGAATGAGGCATTGCTTTGTAACACTCGTTCTACATTAGAAAGCACAGCCTGTGTGTCAATCTTATCTGCCAACCTAAATGAGAATAATACAGGTCTTGACGAGGAGTCTGTGTTGACTAATAGTAGGCCTACGTGATCTTCGGTGCTAACTCCATGATCCCGGAGACGTCCTAGCCAAGCATTGATTTTCTCCTCGAGCCAGGTTTGAGCGTCACGATCACTCTCTGGCGTCCTTAATTGTATGATCAATTCATGCCCGACTTAAAAAAAGCTTTAATTGCTTAATTCTCTCCTCGACGATCCGAAGAGGGACGCCTTGGGACATAACTCCACCAACCTGGTTTACCGGACCACTAATTCCCGATTGTGGCGCCAATTATGGTCTCGCTGTCACCACTATCACGGGTTTTGGGAGGACCACGACCCCATCTGCCTCGCAGCATCCTGGACTCTAACACCGTCTCCCTATCTTGGTGACGATTCTCCTTTAGCGGGGTGAAGGGGTCTCACAGCCGGCGTTGGCGGGAGGATGTAGCCACTATTCCCACCCTCCATTTGAACTATAACACAAAATCACGTGTCAAAGTAAACATTTTAATTAAAATTGTTCTAAGCATTATTTCTGCAAACTACCTCGTAATTTTTCTCTTTCAAATGGTACCACAAAATATATAATACTTTTAAATTTCAATCTACTTTTGGTATTAATATAATATGTTACAATTTTTCCTAAGCATAACTGCCTTAACTGATACCAACATTCGCACATTGTGTGTAATAAATACATTTAAACCCTAGAAAATGTACAAAATACAGTCCAGGGGAGTTAATTTATCACTATGAAAGGTAAAACCTACATGTTCACTCCTGCCAAGGAATCTAACCCGGGACCCTTGGCTTAACAAAACAATATATAGTGGTTTTCACTCTTTTTAATAACCGACTAAAGCAACATAATAATTTCCCCTGTTAATTATTATGCCGGTATATATTTAAATGCCTGTATACTTAAAAGAGAGTGTAACACGAGGTCTAAACTACCCCCGTTTTAAAATCATATAATTTAGTAGTAAAGCGCAAATTTAACATGTACAAAATACAGTCTAGGTCAGTTAATTTATCACTATGAAAGTTTAAACCTACATTTTAACCCCTGCCAGAGAATCGAACCAGGGACCCATGGATTAACAAACTATATATAGGGTTTTCTATCTTTTTATTAATCGGCTAAAGCAACAATATAACTTCCCCAGTTAATTATTATGCCAGTATATATTTAAAAGAGATTGTAACACTATATCTAAACTACCCCCGTTTAAAAACCATATAATTTGGCAGCAAATCGCAAATTAAACATTTACAAAATACATTCCAGGGAAGTTAATTTATCACTATGAAAGGTTAAACCTACATTTTCACCCCTACCAGGAAATAGAACCCGGGACCCTTGGATCAGCAAACCAATATATAGGGTGTTCTATATTTTTAATAATCGGCTAAAGCAACAATTTAATTACCCCGTTAATTATTATGCTAGTATAAATTTGAACGCCTATATACTTAAAACAGATTGTAACACTATAACTAAGCTACCCCCGTTTTAAAATCATATAATTAAGCAGCAAAGTGCAACAACAAGCAATTCGCCTCTAAATTAAATTGCATTGCCATCTGTTATTTCAATAAGTAACCAAGTTTACCTACAAAATGTTCTCGACTCTAAAGTGACTTGGAATGCCATCTTTTATTTCGATAAGTTACCAAGTTTATGACACCGCGCTAATAATTGATGAAATCTAGGTTTAAATAAGGTATTGGGGGGAAATATGTCTTAACACAGATCGGTAATAATAGATATTGATGTTAGAGTGGTAATTTTTAATGGTCAGAATTAAGTTTTCTATTGGTAGAAATGATTTTGTTTTAGAATTAAATAAATCAATTTTTTCCTTGAAAATTATAATTTAATTCAAATCCGTTACTGTTTTCCAGCTTAAAGCTCGGGTCACTTTTTTATTCATAAAATTCTTATACCTTAAAGACTAGGACATCCACAAATCTGGCCAACTGTCTGTTAATTTATCAGACCGACATTTTAGCCGTGTCGTGAATCAAACCCGGGACCGATAGCTTAGTATACAGACGTGCTATCAAATGCACTAAGGTGGTGGTTTAATTTGATCCAGCTCATTGCAAACACGGCTAAAATTACAATTATAATTTTCTCTCTCTTTTCTTGTTTGTAATAATAACCTTCTATACCATGAATATAAAAGCTAATATTCTCGAAATGGTCATTTGACAAAAGGTTTTGGTATTCTGGCAAAACAACGGTGGTTTGGGGGAAGAGAGGACATGGATAATTCTTGCGTAATAAGCTATCTATTTCCAACCTAGTGGCTATAGTATAGTTACTTGTAGACGGTGCTAAATATATAATGGCAAACTTATATATCAGCCTGCCTATCACGTCCAATTCACCCCAAATATTAAGGATCGAATTTCCGCTAGCGTCAGTAGGTCCTGAGGGCTGAAGGCTGACGGTTGCGTGAAGAAAGCGTCGCTGTGCAAAGCATCGACCCATTCTAGAAGAGGCGCAGGTACAGAGCCTATCGCTTCACCGATTTCAAGAGATGGCACCCACGCACACACTGTTAAATTTCGTGCGGGAACTACTTGATCTTTCAGTCCGGTGTCCAGCTCGTACGGATCCCGATATTCTGAAATTATATAAATACATATTAATTACGAACGTGGGAGAAAAAAAACGCTGACAATTCTCTCAAATCTATACCAGGACGCTAATTACCCATGGACCAGTCGCCATCCGCCAGGAAAATTCCATCCTCACTAAAAAGCTCTAAAGGGTTGAGGATACCCGGCTCTACCGACGATGCAGGTAGAGGGGTTGGGTTTTCTTGAAAGTCTGTCAAAGGAACAAATGCCGCTCTATACCAAGACGTAATAGTCAAAATAGTTACCATTAAAATATACAAAACCTTTTAAAACATTATCCTTATTATGTTTACCAGGCTAAATTATTAATTATAATGACCGAATGTAATGATTTCAAGGTCTATTTATAGTCGCTTCAACGGGGTGTGCCACATGTAAAGGGTGGCGGCTTCTTATTGGTCGATTTATTGTTTCCTCATCGGTGATTTTACCCGCCCGACCTATTTACAGTTAGCTGGCATTTGTGATAGCTCTTCATCCAAGGATGGACGTCTTTCTCCGGTGCTGGTTAGAGAGATCCTTTAAGGACTGTCAGTCGTGTTTATTTTTCCAACAGTGCAAATACGGGTACACATCTCGCCTTGCGATGGGAGGAGGAAGGGGTTCAAGTCCCTTAGAATACAACAAACTCACCTTACTTAACATTTCAAACCCTGGAAAATGCTGTTACACTTTCGACTGGTCAAAATCATCTATTTCTCACGCTTGCCTGAAGAGATTAGTTTGAATCCCTGTCGTGCCTGTGTACTGAGACCGATCCTTGGGTATAAATCTAGCGTAACAGTGCATTTTATAATTGCTTTGCTGGTCACATGGTCTAAGTCGTCACTAGACGGCCGGTGACAGAGTGATCAATGTTTGAATCAAATGCGGGTACACATTCTACCTAGTCGACCGGCGAAATTGTGGGGTGCAGGAAGTACGGCCGTTCTAACAGATATTAGCTGTGCTAAGGATATCGAGGTTATATCCCGGTGTGCACGCCGTCTAAGTGTCGGGGTCCTGGCGAAGTAAAATCGAATCATTGATCCCAGAGTGGGCATTTAGAAAGCACATCTGAACCTGCGGCCATCAAAAGGCCAGAAACAATGCTCCAAGCGGCCTTGTGGGGCTGGCGAGAAAGCACATCTGAACCAGTGACCTTCAGAAGGCCACGACTTATACGCCAAGCGGCATAGGGGGTGCATGACTCTTCAACAATTTCAAAGTGTGTAACAAGTTACTATTGCTGCGACATCTGACGACCCCCACTGAGGAGGGGTATGACCCCGACTGACATCACAAAGAGAAGGGTAAGACGAAGTGAGGGAGAGGGGGTTGAAGTGAAAGTCAATCCAACAGAGTCTTGCGAGAGGGAGCAGTCAGTGTAAATTAGTTCGTTCTGTGCCGTGGCGATATAAGGAGGTTAGGGAGTGAGGGAAAAGGCGGCAAACAGCTTTCAGCCAGTCAGTGGTCGTATTCTACGCTACTCAGTCGTCAGGAGAGCTTCGTACTCCATGCCGATGCCACGGGAGGAGTGCCCGACGCCGTAGACTGCACGCAAATATATATAAAAAAAACCAATGCCCCTTCCCAATGCTTCCCAGATATAACAAACCACTGAATAAATAACCAATGAGCACAAATAAAAAGCAATGAGCATACATACATAACCATTAGCACACATAAAAAAGCAATAAGCATACATAAATAACCAATGAACACAAATAAAAAACAAACGAGACCAGAATAAACAAGTTCGGAACACTGGAAAGGGGTCAGGAGGAGGGGAGGAGTAAAACCAATAGCCAATCAGAGAGCGAGGGGCGTGGTCACGAGACCAGCTCTAAGTCAATCAGAGCGCTGTTCTATCCGGCCAACCTAGCTACTAACATATCTTGACACTATACACAAGGCAAATCAACAAGTAGTAATAATAACATACAAGAATACATAATATTATTAATTAGGCTACAAGTACACACAAATCTTCTAATAAAATATAAAAATAGGTCTTGTGTTAGTTTTATAAAGTTTAAGATTAAATTATTTGTTTGAACATATTTAATTATGATCACGTTTGACCACGATTTTCAATAAATAAAATATTTATCTCTGCATGTATCCAATTTGCTAAGAAATAATATATACTGTTTCACCCCCGCAAAATTGTTATTGTTAGAGATCTGGTAGGAGGGGTAGTTTTAGAGTTATCATCATGGTGTGAAGGATATATATATTGCTTAAGATTAAACACATAAAGCTCAAAATCTAGGGAACGTTATAGCCTTTGGCGGGTAAACAAAGCTCTAACTAGAAAGTCGAATGAGGCCTAATTATACAGAAGTTTCCCCAATAAAATGTTTTGAATACATTTTAGCGCGATAATCTGCAGGCATCATTAAACAATTGCCTAGTATACTTTGAAATGCACAACTTTAAATACCGAAAAGTGGTAACGCATTTATTGATGGACAAGGCCAAAGTTCTAGGATTTAGTTCCCCTGCCGGGTTATTGTTCTCTTAATTGAATTAGTTAGAATAGTTTGTGAACGTATGAAAATTATCTGACTCTTATAGATATATATGACCCTATCAACATTTAATTGTTATTGCTTGACGTATTTAACGTAAACGTTCTGAACGGACTGATTATTTAAGCATACGACTTAAAAACTAACTTAAATTTAGAACAAATACAACAACACTATTAAATTAGAAACACTAATTTCAAAAATTATACATCTTTCGGCCATGTCATAAGTGTAACCCGGGATAATTAGCTTAGTAAGTAGACTCGTTTCAAACTCAGATAAGATGTCGTACATTAAATAACAACCACCTGAACCGATGGTCGCATAAACTAAGGCGTCAAGTTCACCAAATTTAAAATTGCCAACAACGGAGAAGTCAATGTCCGAATCTCGGCTGGAAGGTGGTTTACTACGTGTAATTTACATTATTATCTCTATTCTCGATCCACACTAATGCGGGTGCATTTTTTCTACGCTACCCTCTAAATCCCCACACCTAAAAAAAATCACTGATAGCCTTAGTTCTAAACGGAGTTATAAATAGAATCGAAATCATTCGATGACACTTTACATGGTAGAATAATGAGAATAGTCGCACACATTTATAAATCTCGGATTATTTATGAAGAGGTTTGATATTTTTGAATATCGTTTCCACCAAAATAAATTTGAAAGTTCTGTATGATTAAAAAAGTTATGTTTTAAGTTTAAAGTGTTTTTTTTAATGTGTGATTCAAGTAAATGATCCTATCAAACAATTCCACATATCTTATAATGTTCTGTTGTGACCCTAAAAAGAAATATTTTATTTGATAGAGGAAAGCTAGATCTAGGTCTCTAAGCTTTTGATTTAATTTTAGAAACAAAAATTTTCATTTAAAATGACAATTTTTTTTACTTTAAACTCAAATATTTAAACTTTTTAACCAGTCAGAAACCTGTTGATAATTTTTGCCTGCATTTAGTTGAAAACTATATTTAAAAATATCAAACAACTACTTTGAATAACGCGGAATTTCTAAACGTCTACAACGCGTGTCAGTACTCGACCATATGGCATCATTAAAGTTGTGGAAACATTAGTGAGACTCATCATGTACGATTATGAACAATAGTTGAAGTTGGTTAAATGATGAGGTAAATATAAATTATAAAAGTGGCGCTTAGATCTGTCTTGACACTCGTCTTATTGTGAAAGAAGCCAGAAAGTTGTATGTATACTCTTTTGGACATAATTAACAGCTGTGTATATAACTTAGAGCTGTGTTTGCAACATGCTTATCATGGTTGATTTTAACTTTGTACAATACATAACTTAATAGGATAACGTAAAATACATACTTGTGTGAGTAATTGACATTACTTTGTGCAATCCAACTTGTAATGTAAGCCACTTATTGTTTGTTGGTGTGTTTGCATTTAAGAAAAAAATTATATTACAATATTTTGATACGCATCGTGAAAAATGGAAGGTGGTTTGCAAACTCGGATATGTGGTCAAGATCTCAAACCGATTTGAAATTCCAAAACTTTATATTTGAAAGATTTTAATCGGATTCGAAAATACAAAAAGCGTCTAGAGTCTGTTAGTGGAATTTAATCTGAAACTCTATAAAATTCAAACTTTCGATTAATTTTAATTTGTTTGAAGGAAATTAGCCATTATTTGACTTGGACAGAGAAGCTTGCATATTTAGTATTATTAATTTAAAAATAGTTTTTAAAACGTATAATTTAATCTAATACTCCATTTACGTTTGATTTGTTAACATTTAGTTATAAAATATTCATTTTGGATCTGATTCAAAATACTTCCGATTTAAAATTTCAGATTAGAATTTGATTCGATATTGAAACTTTGGATTCTAATTCGATTGGAGATTTAAAATATTAGAATAAGATTCAATTCAAGATTTAAAATATTAAATCCTGATTTGATTCGAGATTTAATATATTAGATTCAGATTCGAGTCTAGATTTAAAATCTTGGAATCACACACGATTTCTTAAAATTGTTAATACAGTCTTCGTATGGTCTAACATTTTTTTACTAATGGCCCTCTTAAAAATAAGTTTTTTCACCCCTGATCTAGGTTATATTATCACAATAAAGCATAATTGTATTTACTTTCTATTTTAAAATATTTTCTTTCCAATTGCAGCAGTTTCCTGTACCTGGTAGAAGGTGCTGAGGCTAAGGCGCAATATGAGCTCGAGACAGATTACAACAAAAACGTGCCTCCCCCTGGTGAGTAGGCAACAAGCCTTGTATTGTGTCATAAACTACTTATTATTATTAGCACCGCGTCTTACTACCCGTTTGGGCTATACGCAGATAAACTACTTAGAAGTCAAAGTAAATAAGACCACTTATTAAAACTACCTTTTCTTTACAACGTTTTAAGACTGTGAACTCAAGATTTTAATTTCGAACCTAATACAAATCCTTGCTTACTAATAATTATTCCAATATCTTGGGCTGGAATTTTTTTCTTGTGGTTACATTGTTTTTGAAATAATATACCATTATGAAATTGTTGTATTTTAGTTACGTATTAATTTTAGTTTCATTTAAAAGTTTAATAGCTCAAAAAGTCTGAATTTAAGATTTTATTTTCGAATTAAAATCGGTGGAATACAAATATGAAAACTATTTTGGCTTGAAATATTGAATCTGACTTGAATATTTGTAAATGTTAAGATCCAAAATTTGGATCGATATGAATTCTAACTATACTAGAAATCAGATTCGAAATTTCGAAGCTTTGCACCAGCTTACAACGTTGCATTGTAGGTAAATTAACAGCCATTATTGCTCAATTGTAATTTGAATTTGAGGAAGGATTTTCACGTTAAAATTGACATTGTTTTAGTATATCTTGCTATAAAGTTAGTTAACAGCAATTTTATACTTTTATAAACAAAGTTATTTTTATATCCAACCACCTCGACGATGTTCACTGACCCTTTGGTGAGAGAAATCAGTAGTATTTGGGCAGCTTTAATCCGGAAGTAAGGCAAACCTTTGTGACGTTTCGCCACCGATTATGACGAATGTTTATGGTGA
>CABFVX010007187.1:1267-32795 GCA_902151425.1 Timema shepardi
GGGGTTGTTACCCCCTCCCAACATAAGTCCTGGATACGGGCTTGACCGAATGGTAAACATTGAGCTAAAACCACCCTCAGTACACCCAGCAGTAATTCGAACTAAAACCTACCCGTCACCGAAATATTAGACTAGATGAGCTCAACATTTAGTCTGCGTGCCCACCGATGCAAACTTAAGTTCTACTCTTTAACTTGTTTTAGTTGGTACCGATACATGCTTCCCATTATATTAACTATTACGAGTAATTTTATTATAAAATATTTCTACTCGACTGATAACTAAAATTACTCATTAATCGCTACGAATTGGCAGTGGCGTAGAATCAGCATAGTACCACTCGGCTGGCTGGTATCATTGGCCTACGTGCAATGCGATGCATCACGTGGACCGTCATGAAGCGGTTCTTTAGACTTTGTTCTCCCCTGCCACGTGCGTAGCGACAGTAGCAGCCAATAATAGCATGTTAAAGTGGAGGTGTCAAATCAAAAAGCACGAACTTACAGCTGATTTCGCGGAATCTTGAGTTAATAAAACGTGTAATTCTCTACGGTCGCAGACGCTCAGTGTTTACATTTTTTTGGGGCGTCGAGGATAATAATCGAGGTAGTAATTAATGCCAGTCGGGTTATTCCTATCTAATGGGCTGGTATCGACTTTAATATCGGTATCGAGTATCGTGAGAAAATGATGGTATCGGTATCGGTATTGAGTATCGAAAAAAACTGGTATCGATCCATCTCAAATTATAGTGGTTAAGTACGTTAATAGCCACATCTAAATATACTTTTATTTAAATTGAAAAACGACACCTTTAAACGGGAATTGAGCCAGGAACCTTGGTTTAGTACGCAAATTCTCTTACCTCTAAACTAGCCAGTAGTCCTCCCGTGTTCATGCTCAGTCTTCATTCATATTTTAAGGCTGAGCCTGTAATGGACGTATGGAAATCGTCAGCTATATAGGAGCGATCAAGCAAGATCACGAGCTATCAGATAACGCAGCTCATGGAGAGCTTTATGCTGCCATTAGTACAATTATTATTGTAGGAATGCGCATGTTATTTATGTAATAATAATATTATTAATGATAATAATTTACTTTAATAGCGAAGATAAGACCACCACCTTCTCTTGCACTTCACCAACTTAAGTTGAAGGCTGAAGGGAATGCAAGTATTTTTACAATTTTTATAGCATTACATGTTTTTGGCCAAAATAAATAAAATATTTCTCCCGTGTCAACATAAAGTTTAGTTTTCTGCACATTCTAATATAAAAAGATCTTGAATATCTGTCAAGGGAGTTCTGGAAACTTGTCAACACTTCTTCTCTTTATTTATAAAGTTTTGACAACATTCCAGTACACGCTTGACAGATATTCAAGATCTGTTGATATCAGCATGTGCATAAAACTAAGCTCTATGTTGCTACTGGAGAAATATTTGATTTATTTTGGCCAAAAAATTTCAATTCTATAAAAACTGTAAAATTACTTGCACTCCCTTCAGCTGCACCTTAACTTATTGTCTTTTCAAGTAAATAATCACTGTGGTTTTCTTTACACCTCTCACGTTTTCTATGGATTAATTTAATCTAACTACCCTTCTTTTTCCCACACCTTAAATTAAGGGTTCTTAATTATTTTCATTCTATGTACCCCCTTAGCAGTTTGCTGAAACCTCTACATACCTTCTCAGATTGATGTATTAGATAAGTCGACCTCAGTGAACTTGGGGTAGAGTACTCGCTTCAGGACCCGATGTTGTTCGTGGGTTTTAATTTAGTTGGTGTCGATGGATTTTTCTTGAGCGATAAAAATTCGTAGCACATCTTCCTTCGGAGAGGAAGTAAAACGTTGGTCCCATGTTGATTGTGGCACGCAAGAGATCCCTGGAATGTACCTTTCTAGCAAAATTTGTAGGCTCTTTCTAGTTCGCTTGAAGACATACATGGGCTGAGCTGAAACTCCACTCCACCTGAAATTATCCTATCACAGGAATTGCGACAAGAAATAGCCAGCCACTCACTTCAGTGGCCACATGGACTAAGGCGCTACTCTCGCATTAGACTAAACTGCCGATGACGGGAGATTGAGGTTCAAATCTCAGTCAGATGTGTTGAGGGGGTTTCTTACCAAATAATTTTTCACTCTTCCTCCACGCAAATGCAGGTAAACTTCCTATAAATATAACATTCCTCATCCGCGGGTGATAAGATGAATATTATGATGGCTGCTACTCCCACAAATTTATGGGTCCCGTGTAATTCATCCTACTCCCAAAAATTCATGGGTCCCATGTAATTCATCCACGGACCTCTTTGGGTTCATGAACCCTCGGAATTCCTACTCTAAAGTAATCCATCAAATACTTCTTGTTACGTTACCTCAGACACTTTTTGATATTTTGAATTTTTTGAGAAACTTTTTTAAATCCCTTTAACTCTTCAGACAGACACGTACTTAATTCAGTGGGGAAAATTATATTGAAATAATTATGACAGCTATCCCAAAGTATAGCCAGTGAATTAGATAATTATAAAAATAGGACGTGCTTTCCCATGATCAATGTGTTCAATATTGTGTTTAGAATAGTTTTATTGGCCAACAAAAATATAATTATTTTCAGAAATTGCTTAGTGGGTTCTACAATAAAACCTAAATGTATGTTATAAAACAAACTCGTAGATTTTATTTGTTATAAATATCTCTATAAAATACATTTAATTTAAAACATTCACATCAAACAATTTTAAATCTTTATTTTAATTTTAAAGACATGCATATATCTGTTCAATTTGCTAATATCAGACTTAACTCTTATGTGCATGTATTTAAAAAAAGAATGCTAAAAACTATGATCTGTGTTACTACCAAATTACACTCAGGTTTAAATGGAAATTATTTGTTTTACAAAAAATTGACATGATAGTTAATCGTTCAATCAGTATTAGTTGATTTATAAGATATTTATAAAACAAAAGTTTGTGTGTCACTTCCGGCTGTGCAGTAAAGTGCCATACTCCCTCTTGATTGGTCCATAGTGTGAGGCTGGAGGATGTGACGCTATGAACTTTTCCTCCCACACAACAACCCCAACTTTGTCCCTTGGGTGTTCTTCACTAGGGCTCGCTATCTACACAGCCTCCAGCCAAACTAGAGTACACTGTAACAAACAGCATATCAAATATTACTGTAGATATACATTGTACAAATAACCACAGGGAGGATAGCATTCCACAAGAACAATTTTAATTTTAAAATAAATGTCCTCTTGGGCGATACAATTATAATCTGTTACTGTTTCTATGGGAGAACTATATTCAAATTGGTTTTTGTCATGATACTACAAAATAGTTTAGGAGGTTGGAGACTGAATGGAGGAAACTGATTCTTCTTGGATGTCCTAACTACTGACCGAAGAAAAATAATTGCTCTGTTTTGTATTAACTTTTTGCATAAATAGTATAAGCTCATTTTTACTATGATCGTGTGCTATGCTACTATTAATAGGGTTTAAATGTGCATTGGCACAAGTTGTTTTAGTGACGTAAATACAAATCAAACGTTAAACAATTTTTCTTGGTGCCCTGTGACTTACTACCTGTTCGGGATATTAAAATGTTTTAGACCATTGGTGTAAGAGTGAGGAATGTAGCTTCTAAAGTCAACAATCCGAAGGTTGGTTTGATGTAATTTTTATTCACCTGGCACTGAACATGCCCTCAGCCCTCTGGCTGGTTAGTGCTGCCTGTACCATCTGGTAGAAATCCCATGTATTAAGGGAATCTAGGAATTTTGGTGGTCCACCGTTGCCTTCCACACTGAGTTTTTATAAACTAGCGTGAAAAGGCCTACTAATTTTGCAGAGAAAGATATTTTCACATACTTTCTAGGGTTATTTTACATGTCACAATCGACATGGAACCGACGGTTTTATTTCTCCTCTGAAAACAGCTGTGCATGGATTTTTATCGCTCAAAAAAATCAACCAAACTCGGCTTGTTTTGAACCCTTAGACATCGGGACCTTAGGTGAGAACTTTGCCCCAAGATCATAAAGGTCGATTGAAGAAGGTATAATTAAGAATAAGTGTATCCAATTTGACAAGAGTGAAATAAATTTTAGCTATAGCCACCCTTAATGCATCCGTCCGAGATTCGAGCCCCGATTTTCCCGGCCACGGTGGTTTGGTCTAATGCGAGATTGGTGCGTTAGACGAAGCGTGTCAAGCTAGTTTTTTTCTCTGGAGACACATTGGACAATTAAAATACTAAGGAGGCCACACTTAAAAACTCAATTTTATTTCCATAATTTTAAGTAGAAAAACTCTAACTAATCCACTTATATTACGAAAAGAAAATTAAAATACAAAACTGTAAGAATCACCCTTTAGTTTTCCCCAGAAATGTTTGCAGTTTCTATAACGCATTCTCCTTCCGTGAAAGGTTTTAATTTGATTCACTTAAACGTGACAAAGTTTAACATTCTCAAATAATGTATTTCTACAACTCTGATAAAAAAAATCAGACCGTATTGAATGCTGGTTCATCATATAGTCCACGGGCCGCACATAATTATGGATCAGGCCAAATTTTGACATTCCTACCTTGGACTATGCAACCACAAATGCGGGGTTTAAGCTAATTAAAGACTAGATAACATCACAAGGAAGCTATAGAAATTGCAAGCGCATGATTTCGGTAACAGAAGGAAGCAACAATTACTAATCAAGTAAAGTGATTAAAAACGAAAGTCAAGAATCGCCTCTCTATTTATTAACTTTTATTTGTCACGACCTTCCAATGAGGTCACGGGTATAAAGGCTGAGGAGGAAATTCAGATGGCCGACACCTTGGCTCAGTAGGTGGCGTGTCTGTCTACTAAACTAAGGGTCCCAGGTTAGATTCCTCACATGGCCGAAACATGTATCAGTGGTGAAATGTGGGTTTCCCTCTTCACAGTGATGAATTAACATCCGGGGGCAGGGTGTTGTGTCTGTTCTAGATTTAAGTTAGCTTATAGCTCCTGTGCTGATATAATCATTCGGTTCAGAAAAGGCACGTTAAATACCTCAAATAAGGAAATGAGAATCACAAGAGCGATGAAGTGTTTTATTTTGGGACTTAGACTTACTATTACCCATCTGGCCTGTATGATTTTAATTAAATTAATGGAATAAGTATGAGGATATAATAATTAATAGAGAATGTACCCACATTTCAGTGGAAGGAGGGTGTAAAACCAATTAGGGAATATATTATGTATAATTATATACATAGGGCAGGAATCTAACCTCTAGCCTCACCATCATCTGATATCTGATGAGAGAATTACGTCTGAGACCATGCGACCACCGATTCAAAAGAGAGGTTTATTAAAAGAGTAGTGATGGTAATGGGAAAAAGTGTACTATGGTAAATTGTTAGTTTCTAGCTGTGTGTCGCCACACACCTATATCCATAATTCTGCGTCGAATTATCAAAATAACAAGAAAAATGACTGGTTCTCGTTGGAGCCCGCAAGGCCGGCGTCCTTCACGGCTCAGGCGTGCGTGTGTGTCGTCCTTGAGGTTGCTCCACGCACTCTGGAACGCGCGCGCGTGTGTGGACACACCTGCCACCTGCCGCCACACGCCCACATCACTCGCCGTAGCGTCGGGCATGCGCCTCGCGGGACGTCCACCTCCCATTCAGCAGCGAGCGCCGAGCCGGCCCGGATCAATACCAGCCAGACTCGCGGTGACGTCACCGGAGGAGCAACAACGCCATTGGTGGACATTTAACGCATCACATTATTTATTAACTCTGCATGAATGGATAATTTTAGGTGGTGAACACAGACCCGAAGAAAGGAGTTTTAGTTTTTTTATCTGGCTCGTTAAGAGGGGGAGAAATAGTGCGTCTCTCGGTTGTTTTGCTTCTCAAGTTTGTCATTTTCTTTTTAGTTTGTCCATTACGTCCGCGCCCCGGGTGGTCGAGAGCGCTTGTCGGGACGAAGTGGGTCTCTCGCGCGAGGGGTTGAAAGGTCCGGTGTTTGCTACTCATTCCCCTACACCCACTCTTGCTTGTGCTAAGATGCGGTTCTTCCTCCTCTCCACTACGGGGATACTTTCCCACAGCGCTTCGCTATAGAAGAAAAAAAGGAAAAACGATAAAAATAAAAACGACGGGTCCCCCTTCGTCGGGGAAGTTATCCCGTCATGGACGCGAGCTGATGACCCGGGGTACCTCTACCACCGCCATCGTGAGTGATGTGATCCGAACCATGGAGTGTGGTGCGGGTATAACGTTCGTAGCCGACCCCGTGAAGACTCAAGCCGTTCTTCTGGTTGCCAGTGTTCCTTCAGACACCAACCCGACGTAACGGAGCAGCCATGCCATAAGTCAACAGACCTGTCCTCTTTTACCCCCCTTGCGATTCGTACAAGGACGAAAAGAACCACTGACGAGACAACACAACATACGTAATTATACATAGAATAGTGTTTTATTTTATTTAAACAAATAAAAACGTGTTTTTTAATTTACATGTGGGTGTGTGTGTTTTGTTTTAAATCGCGGATAAAATAATAATAAATAAAAATACAGTTTTGTTATCAAGGGGGGCCATTATTATTATTATATATAAATTAGTTTCCTTCAATTGTTTTTTACTATTTGTGTCGAGATTCTATATCCGCGAAGAAGAACGGAAAAAGGAAGGCAGAAGAGAAAAGGCCGTGTGGGTAAAAACAAGATGGTGGCCGATGACGGGCGGATGCTAGGACTGCCGCGCCATGGTGGAGTGCCACGCGAGGTACGCTGGGGAATTTAGGGCCCCCGGTACCGTGAGTCCGGGGTGCGAGCACCACCCCTTACGTCAGGAGGAGGAAGAGGAGCGGACAGCCCCCGCCGAGATGGCGGACCTGCCCGACTTGTCCCACCTCACCCCGGAGGAGCGTCGCATAATAGAGTCCGTCATGATGCGACAGAAACAGGAAGAGGAGCGGGAGAACGAAATCATGAGGTGAGTCTCATCGAGGGCTTGTTCTCATAACGCTAGTCCTAACGTCCTCTCTCTGATCAAGGTGCCCCCAAAGGAGAATCTTTTGTAACAACAAAACGTACCCTTCATCGCCATGTTGGATTTGCGTCCCCTATCTTCCGTTTTCAAAACTAAATCGACCTTTTTTGTGTGCTTATTATCGTGCTTGCATGGAAAAATAATAACAAGAAAGATATAAATGTGTCTGTGAAGTAATATAACCTAAAAAAAAGTATAGCCTAATAATAAAGGTGGATGGGGGTAGTTACAATATTACCCGTGTGATGTCATGTCGGGTGGTTTTCGGCAGCGGATCGACCGTTATATTGGCTTTTGTTCTACATATTACATCCTAAAGATCGGCTCGATAACGCTTATTGGCCATAAATAGCTCGAGGTACGAAAGGTTCAAGTTTAAAACTGTTTCAAGACTTTGTTTGGATTTTCATTGATCTTAAGAATCAAACCCAGTTGTTGATACAGTTACATAGATCCCTGACGGGAAAGACTTGGGTGTCTACTTAAAAGTATGTTATATAATGTTCACGTGATGCCAGAAATAACTGTGATCCAGGTTTTCCCTAAAAATGTATAAAACTAATGTGGTTAACTATTTATTTCAAATCCACATCGGTGGACACATGGCCTAAGGTGCTACTCTCGCAATAAACGAGACTACTAATGACAGGTAGATTGGGGTTCAATCCCGGTCGGGTGCATTGAGGGTGGTCTTGCCTAAACGGTTTTCCCACTCTTTCTCAACTCATATACGAGTACACTTACTTTAAATTCAACCTTCCTCATCCCTAACCCATTAGCCTAATTAGTCATAAGCATATTCCGAATGGTTAGATTGACGCTGAGCTTATATAAAGGAATTGAGATAGCAAGTATAATTTTTTAATTTAAACGTCCCCATTGGTTCCACCCCCTCTGAAACATCCAGCTGAGATTAGAACCTCAACATCTCCACTATCGGTAATTCAATATTTTGTGTGCTTAACAACTCCTTAGACCACATGATCATCAGTGAGTATATTCCCTCCTCCCTGTGATGAGTCTTACTACCGTCCGGTATATCCTCCTATTTACAACAAAGAAGTAGGATTAAGAAAGGTATAGTTTAAAGGAAATGCAACAGAATTTGCGTGTAAGGTGAGTGAGTAAAAATCTAGAACTAACACCTCAGTACATACTGTCTGAATTAGAACCTCAACCTCGCTCCTCATCGGTAAACCAGAAAAGACAAGATTGACGCCTTTGTCCGCACCTCATCTGTTACTTAGTTTAATGCATTTTAAGTATTCAAAAGAATTAATTATAAGTGTCTTGTCGTAGAGTTCTGCCATGGTAAGCAGAACTTGTTAAAACTGTGCCTATGATACGTCCTCGCCTACTTGGCCCCCATTTGACTTTATTTCGGTATCAAATAAGTCACATGAGAACGTAATTCCATAGATACCTGCCCAATGTTCTGCTGAGGAATGGGAACAAACCGCTCTGCTTACACCGGCAACACTCCACAACACAACAAAATTTTACAAACCTTTGAGTGTCTCGATTCAAACAACATCCACAGAGTTTATAGCCATATATTGATTGCATCAACGTGATCCAGAGATTTTATGTGCCCTTACTGAAGACAATCATATATCAATCCCCGGGGTTTATGAGCACCACATTCTAAACCAAACCTATCCACGCCAGTGGACACCCAAAAGTCTGTCTCGTTTGATCAAGTTTACCTTTGATGAAGAGTCGGGACTCGAATCATGAACAGGTGTTCTGAGGTGGTTTTTCTTACATGGTTCTCACCCACCTCAGCGATGTAGTTAGCTAACGCGCTGGTTTCGTGTTGAGCTAAACTGTCAAGGACAGGGAGATCAAGGTTCGAATCTTGCTCGGGTGAATTGGGGAGGGTTTTTCTTCAATAGTTTTCCACTCTCACTCCACGAAAATTTGGGTTCACTTCCTCTTCCTTACTTCCTTCCTTACTTCCAATTTCCTAACCCATTAGAGTAATTAGTACGTAAGCGTATAGCTCTAACGGGTAGTAAGACGTGGTGCTAAGTATTATTATTAAGTATTAAAAGGTTTTCCACTCCCCCACCAGATAAATACAGATATATTTCCTATACAATTTCCCTTCCTAATCTCTGCTCCATCAGTCCCTGGCACAAAGTAAACCCTCTTTGAAGTCTGAATTAAACCAGTGCTTCTAGAATACAAGATAGCCTCCTTGACAGCTCAACCAAAGAATAAAACGAAAAATATTACTCTATTGAAATTAACTTTTTTTTACATGCACTGCGTCTAACTACTCATTTGGGTTGTACGCCCATGTACCAATAGCTTTAGGGATTAGGAAGGCTATATTGATAGGAAGTGTAACAAAATTTGCTAGGAAGGAGAGTGGGAACTCATTTAGGAGAAACCAGCCTCAGTACATTCGACAGAGATTCAAACCTCGATCGGCAGCCTAGTCTACTGCAAGAGCAGTCAGTGCCTTAGACCATGCGACCATCGAAGCGGGCTCGGTACATTAATCAACACGTCATTCACATGTTAAACTTAACTGCCGGTTACAAAGAGATCTGATCTCGAATCCCGGTCGTGTGTACTGAGGGTGGTTTTAATCAAATATTTCTTAATCTCTATACATGCAAATTTGGGTACTATTACTCTAAAGTTTTACCTCCACTATTCAATTAGCGTAATTAATGTATGCGAATAACCCTAGCACCTGCTTAGGTGCCCGCATAGTCTAAACTCTAAGACATATTTCTCGTGCTAGTCCTTAATCTAGACTGACGATGACAGGGAGATCAGGGTTCTAGACCCAGTCGGGTGTACTGAGGGTTTTTCCTAAATGGTTTTTCACTCTACCTATGCGCCAATGCGGGCAAACTTCCCCTGAATTAAACCTTCCTCATCCCTGACTCATTAGCTTAATTAGAACATATGCGTATAGTCTAAACAGGTAGTAGGACACGATGATAATAATAATAATAATGCCCTAGGAATGATGCTAGCCAACCAAAGAAGAAGAATGGGCACTTAAGACGCAGTTAAAAAAACTACATGGATGGGGTAGTGTAGGGAGATTGGGAAAGCAGTTAGGTAAAAACCAACCTTAATTCATTTGAACCTCCACCTCCCCGTTATCGGCAAACCAGACCAAGTGCGAATTTCGTTTGTTCCACATGCTCCCACCTATGAGGGCCGTACTAATTTAACCACTTTAAACAGTTGTCAGTTGAATCTATATTGACTATACCTTCAGTTCCCTCTTCTTCCGATTATTTCAAGGTTCAACAAAACTTCCCAGTAGATAGATGAATCAATAATATCCCCCCTCTTCCTCCTAGAACAACAGCCGAGTCATATCTGCAGTGTGATACCACATTTGATATTCTTCTTTTAGCCTGTGCGTCATCTATTAGACTAGTCAACACCGAGTTTGTTGCGTGTGGCTGTTGATTATTTTGTTGACTCAGTTGCCGTGACAAGGAATATGTGAGGGCTGGGAAGGGGGTGTCCAAGCACCATATTAGCGTCAGGTTGGCACGTGCGCGGAAACATCTAAAGTCGAACGCGCCTCAGGAGGAACTTTTTTCGTTATTACGTGTGTCATGAGGTTCAACACGTGGGTTGAAAGGGACGTGAGTTAAGGCCAGTACACTTTTTTTTAGGACAAAATAAACAAAATATTTCTTCACCAGACACATTAATTTTAATTTTCTACCAATAATAATTTCAACCATTCTTAAATAGTTGTCATAAACATAGTGGGGATTTGATGATAACTTTTTAAATCAAGAGAAAATGTTATCAAATTCTAGGATGCTCATTACAAATAGACCATTTGAAAATTTGTTATTTTTATCTCGATTTAATTGACCAAAAAAGTTATACATAACATCAACTTAAGTAAATGTAACATCTATGTGCGTTATAATATTATATTTTAAAATTGTTGATATATTATTTTTTGAAGAAAACTATACTAAACTTACTCAAGCCGTATTTGATAAATTTGACCCAAATTATTTATTGCTATAAGACTTCAAAAATACTGCCCTTAATTCGCGTTTTCTCCGTTTCATCTTAATCAAAGAGTGGAAGACAAGGGTTTCTAAGAGGTGGAGTACCTGTGTCTATTTAACATGTTTTACGTGCATAGAGTCTCACTACCGATCAGTGATGTCCATATATTTACTATAATAGGGTAAGGATGAGGAAGGTTGTATTTAAAGGAATTGTACCCGCATTTACGTGGAGCTATTATAAAAAACTGTTAAGGAAAAACCACCCTCATTACACCCGGTTGAGATTCGAGCCCCGACAAAGCAGACCAGACAAGATTGATCCCTTTGCCTGAGTACCCACTTGTGTGGGTTGAACTTTTGAGGAGGGAATTGAAAGAAAAAACTATTGATAAGTCCCACATGGTGTGACACCCAGTGCACACGGTCCCGATATCTCTTGTTATTGGCAATACAGTACAGTGTGAGCCGGAATATTGGGGTATTTTTACACTGGGACACCGGGGACCAACACTTAATTGCCGACAAAATGAGAAGCATTTTATTACTGAACATTAACTCGAGCAATGAAGAACTATTTGTTACTAGTGCTTCTAAACAGGAGGAGAATGAAGATGAAACGCTTACACGCACGTACCCTGCTATTTACACGCACGTACTCTGCTATTTACACGCACATAATCTGCTATACCCTGATCTTGGAAGCAAGTCCGATCTAGAAGGCCTTGCTTCATACCAGAATTCTTCTCTACAGTAGTATTTGGGTAGTATAAAAGAACTTCCAGAACGGTAATAGGAAGTCAATTTTGGAAGGCATTTTATCTTACTAAAACGTAGTAAGATTCTGGTATTAAATAAGGTTTTCGAAAAGGGACTTACTACCAAAATTAGGGCATACACGATCGTCTGTAGATAGATTTGTTCTAAAATGGAGTTGGTGAACATATTTTTTAATCCAGCCACAGATATAGTGAGGGAGAAATGAAATTCGCCCTAGCATATAAAAATTGAGAATTTGGTTGTTCAATCGAGTATTTAAAACAATATCCAATGTTTGAACAAGTTTATTTAAAACATATACACTCTGACAACTTGGTGACAACAGCCTCAGGAGAAAGTGAGTAAAACTGTTCAGATTGAAACAGTAAGACAGTTTAATGAAAAATTTGACAGTCCTTATGTCTGATAAATCGTAGAAACATTGGCTCAATATCTAAACTCAATGAATATATAAATTCCATCTCTAAATTGACATAAACAATTCTCGATATATATTTTGACTTAATGAATACCATTGTAGAGAACGTTAATTAAAACATCCACATTGATCCAGACATGAACAATAATTTCTAAATGCTTGATTTCAAAGTTGGAAGATCGTCGCCAGTCAGAATAGATCTTCACATACTTGTGACGGAAGAGTTCGGGTGAATTTTCAAGTGTTCCAGACTGTGAAGAAAAAGCAAATCATCTTCAACCCCGCGCTTGTCTAAAAATAGGAGGGCGTAATTTTTTATTTGCTTGGTTGTTATTAAGTGAGAGAGCTTGTTTTTTTGGGAGAGAAAAGTATTAAATAGTGTGTGTAGGAGGGGTGGATTGGTAAACTTCAAGGTCAACGACCTGTGAGCAAATAAATAACAATGATAAAAATATAACTATTGATCCAAAATTATTTCTAAATTGTCATTTTTATAGTTTCCCATTTTCACTCTCGATCCCGATCCGAATATTTTGACTTATTTCCCGTCCCGCAGTAAACACCTCCCTTTAGTCTATATCTAGTCTAGATTCAAACTGAAGGCAGAGATGAAACGAAGTCTTGGGAAAAGAGGTGGAGGGGAATATTGGATGTCAGTGTTGAGCCAATAACTCATTCTGAAAGCGGAATGTTTCCAATAATACACAGAAAATATCAATTTATAATCAGCACACGACACCAGTAAAATGTTTCTTTTACTGTGAGAGATGGTAAACTCAAAACTCTTATCTGATACACTTTTATGACCAATTTTGTACCTGGGGCTATTGGCAATCTAGTTTCCCATCCCGGTTCTAAACAGACAACCAATTTATGACATGCCAGTGGGTGTTGGTAGCTATAGCTTCCTACCTCAGCTCGAGTAGGCTCAGGTAGGCCACCCGACTTACGTGAGCTTGGAGCGGGCTCCCTACTCTCCCCTCCGTCGGGCGACCCTTAAAGCGGCCTATTTCACGCACGTACCCTGCACGTCAGCAATGCACGAACGTGCGTGTGGCCTGCGATGGAATTACATCCGTGCGTGGTTAAGAACGTGCATTGCACGTCGTGCTAGTCACGGCACGTCGGCGATCACGAGAATCTGGATATTTTCACACGGTGTGCACTGCAAGTCTTGCAATCGTGCTCATGTATAGGCTCAGGGGAGACAGACATGCCAGAGTGAATTCATTTTAGTAGTTGGGAGTCAAGTTCTCCTACGGCAGATTCGTTAATATTTTGTCAAGTATTTGTATAATTTTTTGTACGTAGTTACAGCTGTTTGTTATTTAAGTATTGCTAATTGTCATGGGTGAAACAGAAGCATTTTTGTCTGTAAACATTTTGCCTACATTCATTGAGGCCTACCAGAGTCATCACTATTTATGGAGCATTATATGTAAAGAATACTCCAACAAACAGATGAAACAGGCAAACATTTCAACAAAACACACAGATCATAGGATTGAAACCGTACACTTGAGAACGGTACCAAGCACGCCACCAGACTGATTGCTGTTCAAGTGTGAGCTGGATTTCTTACACCGAGTGTGGTTCGGCGCGTCACGTTAACTGATTGTCATGCATTCCAGTGGACGTTTCAACACTGAGTACGTTGCTATCACGCGTGGTTGAGATCAAGTGGTGCGTTGAACTGCGTGTTCCCACCCACCTATTTGAAGATCAGTTTGAATGGTGAAAAACGACTGTAGGCATTAAAGAGGGCAGGATATGAGTAATATTCTCCCTCTGGATAAATATTGTGTAGTGTTAAGACCATCACAGTTTTTGTCTGGGACCAATCACTATCATTTATAGTTTGTTTTTAGCACGGCTTCTTACTATTTGTTTAGGTTGTATGCATATGTACTAATTACGATAATGAGTTAGGAGGGTTGAATTTAGATACATTATACCAACATTTGCAGAGGTAGAGTGAAAAACCATTTAGAAAAAACACACTCAGTACACCCGACCGGGAATCGAACCCCGATCTCACTGTCATCGGAAGTCTAGTATATTGGGAGAGTGGTGACTTAGAGCATGTGGCAATTGAAGTAGTTTATTTCTATTGTTGTTTAAAAAAGTTTTTATATTGTTTTGGAATTTTATTAGGCTTTAGTAAGAATATTTAATAAACTTGCCACCCTACTTCAGTGGTCGAATGCTCTAAGGCACCGGTTCTAAAATTATTATTTTTTAGATTGTACCCCTTAGCCATGACAAAAAGTCAAATGTACCCTCAAGATAAAATTTCGCCAAATCACAGATTTAGAAAAATGACCACCATAACCCAACACAATTTTTTTAAATGAAATTTTTAAATCCTAATTCTAGAGCTGAGATATTATGAATCCTCCAAGTGTTTAAGTGCGATGGGTGTTCCTGTATGGCTTGACACAAATTTCTGATGTTAGGTTGTCCATTTGAAATTGTAAAGCAGAGGTCCGGCTCCAAATTTAGCTTATTGCGATTCTAATTTATTTGATACACCAAGAATGAAAAACCACCCCAACATATATATGTTGTTGAGAAAGGCATGATAAACTTGATATTACGGTCGGTGATATAAAGAAACTAGTTCAGTCTCTCCAACAAAAAAACCTTCCAAAATGTTTTATTGAAACGGGATTTGAGGATTTCCTCATAGGACAGTTCAATAATTTCTTCTTTTTCTTTAGTTGTAAAGAAGACTGGTATACTGGAGTCTTACACTGCATAAATAGGGTCTTGTATCCAGAAGTTGATGCCTAAATTATCAAGAACATATTTGACCAAATCTTTAATCAAACCCAGACAACGTTCTTTTATGTCGTTTTCAACAGAACCACGAAGCTCAAGTTCATTTTCATCTAAGACATTTTCTAAGGACGGAAAGAATGACAGATGTCCTTTCACAACTTATTTTGTTGCAAACCGAAGTTTCTTTTTTAAAGATTTTATTTTGTCATCAACCATTAAGGATGTTGTGTATTTACCCTAAATATATTTTTATTCAGCTCATTCAGTAACAGGAACATGTCAGCCTTGAAAGCTAGCCTGAACAGTCACTGTTCATCTGTAAATCTGTCACTAAACTCACATTTTCAATCAGAGAGGAAAACTTGAACTTCTTGCCTCATTACATAAAAACGAGCAAGACAATTTCCTTTGGAACACAACCCTAGCTCGGTGTGGAAGGGAAGATGATTGGGATCGCTTCCCATTTCTTCACATAAGACTGCAAATAATCTGGAATTTCCTACTTTTGATTTTGTGAAATTAACGGTCTTCACTGATTCTGTCAATACTATTTTCATATAATTTGGATATATCCTAGCAACTAGAGCCTCCCTGTGAAGACTACAGTGGACAAATTTGCATGTGTAGTGACCTTCTTGATTTGAGAAACCACATCACTAGGCTTGCCAATCATAGCTTGTGCAATTTCAGTGAAAATTCCAATGCACTTCTCCTGGTATACACCATACTGAGATACAAAGCCATCAAGAGTGTCAAATAACTCCTGTGTCATTGTATTATTTGGGAGATTCTTGCAGGACAAAATGTAATCTACCGCAGAGGGAAAAGAATCAATATATCTAACAAATGCTAACAATTGCGCTACATTCATGCAATAAATACTCTCATCCAGCTGCACAGCAAAGTATTTTGTGGACTTCAGCTTAATGATGAGCTCCTCCTCCAAACAATTAGCCATACTTGAGATCCTGCGATGCACATCATCATTGGACTAAGGGATAACATCCATCAAGTTTGCTTTTTTTCACTAATAACATTTGATACCATATCTTTGGCGGTAGGCAGTAAATATGACTCGGCTACAGTGTGGGGTTTTCAAGTACTTCCTATTACTAAACTAATCTTGAATGAACCTTCAAAGCCCTTAAAATTTAGAGATGAAAAGGAGGCGATTATTTGTTGAATAAATATTATCTCGTCTTTCTTTCACTTAAAAAATTTAAGTGGCTTACTTTTCAGTTGAAAAGGTTGGTCTCATCACAAATAACACATAGAGGTGAAGTTTCTGCCTCACTTTCTTTAAAAGAAAATCCCAAAGACAAGTATTCAGGATCATACTTTCTTAACTTAAGCTGAGATTTCTTCTGATGAGTAGGCCTAAGCAAAGAAGATTCAGCTTCCGTTGTCTCATTTTCACCAGAGGCAGTCTCACTTTCCGATCCGAGTCTTCTCCCTTTAACAGGCTGGGTTGGTTCGATTAACCACTTAACCATCTTGATCAAAACAAGAAAATGTAAAAAATATTAAAGCTTCAAGTTATCTATTTTCTGAAAAAAAAAATCGAAACAAAGTTTATGATAGAACGACAAAAGGAGCTACTCTTTTAATACGGGTTATATGTTTGACTAACATTATCATGAATACATAATACACAAAAACAAATAAATTGGAACTAATTAATACATGAATATCACCACAATATACCACATGAACTGCATTGCAAGCTTGAGAAATATCGTTAAGAGAGAAATAGTATGTCACCTTGTTGTGACTGTTCATGAAAGACGCTCAAATTATACTATAAAATAAGAAATATAACAAATACTATAACGTAGAAGGCCCTGTGGAGAGATGCACATTCTCGGAAATCGGCCGTCAGCCGAATGAAAATTTGTGGTTAGCTTGTTTACTTTGGAGAAAAGTAAATGGTTAGTTATTACTATTTTCGATACTTCAAAATATTAAGAAATCAAGTCCTAATATCATAAAAAAATATAGGCTTTAACTAAATGTGCTTCGAAGGGAAGTGAACAATTTGATAGCATTGATGTACAAGTTTGTCAAGTAATCAAAGAAGTAAGTTTCCATATGTCACTTCGATAATTATTTTTCATCGCGTTTGATTATTTGGTCATTTAGCCCATTTCCTTTCAGAGCTGCTCGCGTACCCCCTGAAAGTTGCCTGCATACCCCAGTTTGAGAACAGCTGCTCTATACTAAGGCATTTCTATCGCAATAGACTGGACTGCCGTTGACAGTAGTAGTGGTTTGAACACCTAGCCGGGTCTACTGAAGGTGGTTTTTCCATAATTATTTTCAACTATACCTTCAAGCAAATGCATAAACACTTCCTCAAAACTAAACCTTTTATCTCCCCAACACATTAGATTAATTAGTAGGCCTTATTTTTCATAAAGCCCAAATGGGTAGTAAGACGCACCGCTAAAAAATGTCGAATAATGTAATACAACAATGTATACTGTCAGTAACGACAAGGGCAGGGTTCAAATTCCATTTGAGTGTATCGAGGTTTTTTAAAATTTAAATATATACCCTGCTGGAGTCAACACAAATGATAAAACTATTCCTTCCTAATTCCTAATCATGAACTATAAACATTGATGTGATGGTTTGAAATTGTGAAGTTGGATCAACGCTCTACATTTCACGGTCTAAAAGATAGACCCGACTTTTGCGTGGGGCTGTCTCTTAAATAATGTACCGCTAAGCATCGTGGAATCAAGTCATTTTAAGGCGGCCGCGGCCACTTCGGTCAGCGAGAAAGTATCAATCGCCCATCAGGCCACAAGGTTTAAAATGCAATGGTCTGTGTCATTTTATGAAGATACTTCTCTATTCTGTCCAAGTATAAACTCACTCTCGTCCTTCACCTACAACTACTCTTTGTCATGTCAATAAGAAAGAGAGGGAAGAAATCTACAAAACTTCTTATCTCAAGGTAAAAAGTAAATCGTTGCTAGTTCTCAAATCTTAAATTTTTTGTTATGAGACTATAAAAAAAATCTTTATTTGTTAGAGGAAGGCAAAATCTAGAGCCCTTTTTCATCAAGCCTAGTCCCATAGCGTCGCAAATATGTTGAACAAATTCGTTAAAAATGAGCTAATTTTACATTTTCATTCATTATATTCCATTGATAAATCTCAAACAATAGAATTGTATGGGCCAATAAGTTCTGTTGGAATATTTCGACTTTATTTTGTTGTGAACCATATTTAAAAAAAATGCATTGTAGAATTAAATATTGTGTTAGAGCTGAACGTCTGCGCGGTAATTTCTAGCTTATCAAGTCCTATATGTATGTATATATATACATATATCACTCGAATGTGTAGTAATATATATATACGAGTGTATATATTTATTAACTACTATGATGTGGTATGAATGAGGAAGTTAGAGATCAGAGAGAAATTCAATATTATTTGCGTGGAGGGAGCGTAGGTAACTATATAAGAAAAAAAATCGGTAAATCCACCAGAGATTCCAAGCCCGAAATCCCTGCCATCAACAAACCAACCAAAATGGGCTTGACATTTAGATTCGGTGTTCATTGGCTTAGGTTTATTTGAGCTATATTAATCCTAAAAATACTACGGAACTTTAAAATAGCATTATTTAATGTATTATTTAACTAGTTATGCTAAAAAATAGAAACGTATTTAATTTAAACGTTTAACTCGATAGTATCAATGTTATCGATTATTTATAGCGCTATTTCAATAGCAAAAATGCGACATGATAGACATAATCCTTTCTGAACATAAGGTTTCTAAAAATACAGTCAAATTCAGCCTTCATTTTGTATTATTCACATTTAATTTTTTTAAATCAACAGAATTTCACTATGTAGGGTTGTAAGGTACAGATAGCAAAACAATGAAAATATTGTATAATATTAATGCAAAGAGTATTTGTTGGCAGACTGGATGAGTGCACTGCAATAAAGAGATCGTGGAATATTAATCTAGGGAATACTTGTTGGCAAACTAGATGAAAGCACTCCAATGTAGAGATTGTGGAGTATTAATCTAAAGAGTACTAGAGGGTAGAATAGATGAGCACATCACAACTCAATGCCCCTATCGTGGAGAGCTATGTGACCGTGCGCTACTTGTAACGCGACGCATCGCAGCGCAAAGGTTGTTCAGACGTATCCGTCGTAGTCATAGTAAAACATGTTCTAACACTTTCAGAAGAAAATCAATAGAAAAGTATTATAATATACTGGCACTAGTGGTAATACCATGATTTTAACCAAACCTACCTTAAAGTGACGAGTTAGAAATGTGTGGAAAAAATGGTAAATGAAAATGGAGAAAGGTGAATATTATTAAGAGACATATAAGGATGAAGACCTACAGGTATGTATAGAGCTATGTGCTGCTTAACACTACCTTACGCGGTAACGGGGTACTATGAGCCTCGCGTATATCACTTGTAATACCACATCACTTATTCTATCATGGCATTTGGACGTCTGTGGGACCCTCCTGGGTCTATCACTCATCTCCCAAGCCCCTGGTTGAGAGGATTAATGGAACCTGGTACCTTGTAATATAAAGCATATGTAAGCTTCCGGGAGTGATTCCTGGTAAACTGCATGGCTAGGTATAGGTGCGGAGTCCTATTAGAGACGTGCCAGGTTGCGTCAACAATGATTCTAAGTGATCGGCTCTGGAATACTTGCATCCTGAACGTCCGCTAGGAACCCCCACGTAGGGCACGCAACATCAAGTGGTGGCCCAAGTAAAGCTTGATTCATACATTCGCCGAAAATAGACAGCAGACTATACTTGAATGGTGCAGCAGCGTAGCAAAAACTACCAGATTTATTCTCATGTATCCATTTGCCAAACCATTTTATGAGATGCAAACATGCGTTGAGCTACTGTCACTTTTGGCAGTCAAAACGTTCACAACAAACCATTTATTTTTTAATTATCTATTTATTTTAAGAGTTTTTACATATTTTTTAACACGAACTTATGAAAGTAACCGCTGGTATGTTTCTTTTTTTGTGGTTGTGGCGTCTGTAGTTCACTTAAAAATACTTTACAAACCAAAGGCTATAAAAGTCTAATTTCATTTAATAAATTAATATAGTGAACCAAACGAAACAAGGGTTGTTGATGACGTCATACGAACCGTGTTTGGTTGTGTTAACGCACATTTTTTTTAATAAGAACTTTTATTTGGAACCTAATATTTTGTAAGGTTATTTCTCTAAGTTATAAAGTGTATATTTATTTTAGTGTTTATAAGAAGATACAAGTGTGAATACAATAACTTTTTAATGTATTATTTCATACACTCTCTATAATATCACTTGCTACCACAACCAAGAATATAGAGCATGATAGTTTTAATAATATCTTTTATTCTTTTAATAAGTTACGGACAATCTAGTTGTACAGTAATGCTTAAGGAAATTTTATTAGAAGCGTTTATTAACACTTTTTTTGATAATATAGTATTACTAAGAAAAAAATAATTATTTCTACATTAGTGACTCTCAACCAATGTTTGCTACAAAAATCTTATGCTAGCTTCTGTCAGTTACCTACAATCCTACGCTGAACGTACTTAACGTATCTCACATGGGAAATATATTAATTATCATATTTTCTGGGTGAAGATAACATATGACAGGTATAGTCTAAGCTAGCAATGCTTGCTCAGGCAACACAATCGTCATGCATGACACGATACTGATTAAGAGTGAAAGCGTATTCAATCTATACTGGGAGATTGTGATGAAAGTCAGCCACCTCAGTGAATCTAAATGGTGCACTGATATGAGGCGTGGTCACAAGCGAGGCAAGCAATACATTACGCTGATATGGAAGCCTATTTTTAAACTATCGAAGGTGCTAATGAACCAAACATGATCTCCTATGTGTTAGGTCAGGTCTTGGCAGAATATTTACAGTATACTTCTCGCACACTTTGATATTTCAAAAGCGTAAGGGCAAGGTTGACCAGTGCGTCTAAAATGTCAGAGAGCAATCACATACGATTAACTCCGCCTCTCTCTATTTATCAGTTGACTGATTACCCACGCTTGCATTGAGGGCTGTACGCCTCATGGTGAGGACATAACAGATGGTAGAACCTGTTGCTTTTAGCTTGGTTACCTTTTGGATAAAATTACTTACATATTCTTTCACCGGGTGCAAATATACATTTAAAAAAAAATGATTTCGTTTATCACTTTATTACTAAAGTCTTATGCTTATGTACCATAAACACGAACTATATTTCCGTACTAAATTCAATACTGAATTCAATACAAGTCAACTAATACCATGTGAACGGCCAACTATTATGATGACTATTAGTGAAACAAGTAGCTCTATCTCTAGTGAGACGTGGTTATAGTAATAATAACAATATAATGTGAGAAATTAGTAAATTGTAGTAAAAGTAAATTTTAATTGTGGCTTGGTGAGTTTTGATTTAGTGAAATTTCTTGTAAAATATCAATACAATTATTTCAAGAGGGGAAGATGTTTGTATAATTTATTTTATAGAATTTAAATCTCGCAGAAAGAAATTAGAATAATATGTGATAGTAAATACATTATTAATTAATTTGTTATAGTGAAAAGTTAAAAATTAAAAAGTTGAATGATATGAATAGACTAATTTCTTAATTGTATTTGCCCTACTGTAGTCTTTATCTCCTTTGATTTAATGACTGTGTTGGCTGCCATATATTTTTGGATGACATGTTTCAATGCATGGTGTACATAATCTTCAGGTGCTGGTTTCAATTAGATATATGTTATCCCTTTATTTATTGTAATGTGACTGGATATACTTTTAATATAGCTGACTAATTATTACAACATTATATTAATACACTACCAGGAAAGATTGGTGGTAGTTTGGCAGTGACCAAGATAATTTTTGTATCAATGTTTGGCTACTAGTGCACGCACAGAAGAGATACAAGTTGTCTTATGTTTAAAAAAATAACAATGATTCCCTTGTATTTAAAACAGAACTAAACAAATTATATATATTTTAAAAATATTTTTGGGAAATTAGTTTTTATTATTATTATTATTATTATTATTATTATTAGCACCGCGTCTTACTACCCGTTCGGGTTATACGCACTTACGCTAATGTGTAATGGTAGGGTGATTGTGAGATGAAATGAAGGACCTACAGTTTAACGTGGAATCCGAACCACGGTGGAGACCTGGCATTCCNTCCTCACATTCACAAGATGTCTTGTCAGAGGTGAAGGAAGGGTTTGGTAATCAGATAAATCTTTGCCGGGACCGGGGATCGAACCCCGGCCGCCAGCATAGAAGTCTGACACCTTACCCCTAGACCGCCAGGTCACTCTTAGTTTTTATTAAAAGAGATTATTGATATAATCATAATTTTTAAAATATACGTTGGCTTGTTTCAAAATATACATTCAATTTTTTTCTAATTGTTTGTTGGGGCACTTGTCTCTCGCCGACTAGATATCCACTAAATCTCCAGAGAGACCCCCCGTAGGGCTTCCCAGCTACCCTATCCCTAGGTTCAGGAGCCCTTTATGGTGCAACCACTGATACACATCGGAACCGGAACCTTTTCGCCGGACATGGATCGAAGTCCACGAGTGCCTTTCTGGGTACTTGGACACTCAAAAAAATCAGTACCAGCCCTTCCATGCCAGAGGCTACCTTGGGTAACTTGAGAAAAACCTCCTTCACTGGTACCGGATGGAGGGAGGAGTCAGCTCCTCCCAGTGATCACCCAATCACGAGGAAATCAGGAGCTCAGCCTCCGAACAGTCGTCTCCTCAAACCTTCGTTCTCATGCCCCAGAACTTTAACACCCCACATATTGGCTGCCACCCCCCTCAGCACCATTCTTGAGACCGACTGCCCGGAGGTGCCCGGACCATCTATCCCCGCTACACGCGTACGCACCACCAAACGCTCAGTGTGTGTCGAGAAGCCTCGATCCTCACACACAAATGACCTTATCGGGGTCCTAGCTATGCCGGACTCCTAGCTATGCCGGACTCCAGCGCCTGTAACATTGCCTAGGGGCTACACCGTGGAGGCACCCCGACAGGAATTTTAGAGCTTTGTCAGTACCGGAAGGTGGCAAAGACAGTCTAGTGCTCGTTTATATGAAACATGCGCGGGCCCAGAGCGCGTCCCGGCCACTGTACGTCGGGCCGGTTCCTTATGCCTGAGTACCGTGAACCCCTCACCCGACAACTGAGATCCCAGACCCTCACCTCCCTGCCTTTTTAGATTTTTAGCGTCCGGAAGGGGAAAGACCCCGGAGGGACAGCTGAAAGACACGCGATAACCGATCTAAGCCGTTTCTTTATTTAAGTATCGTATGAATAGCACAGTACTGTACAACACCCTCGGTAATCTAAGTTTCCCAAAGAATGCCGTGGTCTGGATCATCTTGCTTTAAATACGGGGAATCCTAGGCCTCGTCCGGTCGAGAAGATCAAGCTCTATTCGTCCCTCTATTCATGGGTCGTTTGGTTCTCGGGTCTCAACCACAGTCGGCCGTGTCCCTGACAGGGCTTGGGCAGCACCCCCAGTTGCGATGGTATCATAGGTCCGTGGGTCGACCGCGGATTTCACAGGTCCTGACTGCTGCAAGCTCCGTCCGAGGCCTGTTATCCACTGCTTAGACGAATGTGACGATATTATTTTTTGACGCGGAGAGGTATTTCCTACCGTAGATCCGTCTCAAGGCTCGAGTTGAGTCTCCAGACCATGGAAGATCACTCTGCCTTTGCCTTTGTTGCCATATATAAACCATTTTCTGAAGGGTTTACTTTTCTTGTTTGCATTAACTATTTTCTGAAGGGTTTACTTTTATTGTTTGCATTAACTATTTTCTGAAAGGTTTACTTTTATTGTTTGCATTAACTATTTTCTGAAAGGTTTAATTTTCTTGTTTGCATTAACTATTTTCAAAGAAAGGATACAAATAATGAGGGTGGAAATACGTATAATAATGTTTCATAGTAGCTAATTTTATTATTATTTCCTGATAGCTGCCATGAATATTCTAATAAAAGCTACTCAATTTAGTTAAATACGTAAACATCGCCCATTTGAATGAGTGGGTATAATGAAGATAGTCTAGACCATACGACTTTTAGGAGCCCAAGTATTGAAGGAAAGCGTATAACTCGAACGGGTAGTAAGACGTGGTGCTAAAAACAAACCTGGGTAGTATTGGAAAGAGCTATCCATACATTTTTGTAATCATCACATGACACAATTTGACTGCTAGGATGGACACCAGTAAAGCATCGAAAAGCAAATCTAATATGTAATGATTTGCTGTGAAGTCTTTTTTACGAGA
This sequence comes from Timema shepardi, assembly GCA_902151425.1. Lineage (NCBI taxonomy): Eukaryota > Metazoa > Arthropoda > Insecta > Phasmatodea > Timematidae > Timema > Timema shepardi. Next base: position 25,689 of record CABFVX010007187.1, read on the forward strand.
ACTGATAGGCCTTTACTGCGAAAATAATTGGAAAAAATTGATTTAGTAACAATAAATGTGTTTACTTAACTAACTTTCTTGTTTGTAAATGTAAAAAAAGTATGCATTTGGAAAAATTTTCTGGAAACTTTTTAGCAAATATATGCAAATGTGGTGGCTCCTATTTTAGAAATGTTTGCAGACGGTTTGAAATAAGTTTTCGTGTTTCCTTTGCGTTTCCCAAAAAGGAAACAATGTTTCTTATCATTTTCAAATGGGTTCCAAGTAACAATTTGCGCTTTTGGACGTGTTTGCAAACATTATTGACAACAAGAGACGAGGGCCAATCTGATTCTGCTGTTCACACAGAGACCATCAGTTTCTTTTTTTGTTTATATTTAGTTTTAGTTTTTCATATCGTGGACAATTGAAAAAACTCTAAAACCGATAGAAATATTTCATACAATACACAAATGTGGGATGTGACATAACAAGACTACAAAAATCACGTCAACAAATGAAATGTTTTAATTATTTTTAGCACCGGACCTTACAACTTATTGGGGTTATACGCCTTTATACTAATTGCACTAATGTGTTAGAGATTAAGAAGGTTGAATTTAAGAGTAAGTGTACTCGCATTTGTATGAAAGGAGAGTGGATTTTTTTAAAAGGAAAAACCACCCTCAATACACTCGACCAAGATCGAACTCCGATCTCCCGGTATTAGGCAGTCTAGTCTAATGTGAGAGTAGCGCATTAGACTATGTGGCCACCAAAATGGGTGAGATGTTTCAAATGAAATCGACAAAGACTATTAGTGATAATGAAGTAGAAAAATGTTAAAGTCCTTTCATGTGTAGGCTCGCATATATATTTTGATTATAGCTAAGAAACTATTGGGTTTATAAAAAATACATTTCAAATGAAAGAGATGTATTTTTAATGGCATAAAAAAATCAAAATGAAAAGTTATTTTGCATCTCAAATAGTTGCGGAGAAATAAGGAAAATTGAAAAATATCCCCCATATAAAGTGCCCTCAAATTCATTTTCATGAGAAGATGAGAGTTGCCATCTTGTTTATAATAATAAAAAACAGTTCCAAGGCCGTAGCCAGCCTAATTTCAAGGGGGTTTGGTGGGCACATTCCCAAATTGCTGGAGTCTAGAAAAAATTATAAATATTAAACACCTCTAGAAGCTCTCTGAAGTTTTTTTTATGGTAGCGTAGCCCCCTAATTTGTACTTGTACCTTAATTTTGATATTGTTTGAACCATAAATAAAGCCATATGAATTTTGTTCATAAAATTTGGGGGTGTTTTAACCACCAAAACGCCCCTAACTACGGCCTTGAACAGTGTATTGATGAAAGCCTTAAATTTAGGGTCAGATATCTAATTACAAAAACCATTCGGGGGGAGTTTATCAACACCCCAGTTACCAAGTTTTAGCACAATCAGTTAAATAGTTTCGGCTCTAGCTCAAGGTATAGACAGACGGATGGAATCGTGAAAATAACTTTTTTGTTTCAAGGGGTCATAAAACGTCAACATATATCAAACTTTCGAGTTCAATTTTTTTTTTTGGGTGATCACAATACATCTCTCTCCAAGGTGTCGAGAGAAAGTAAAAATGATGGGAAACAATGTTAGTTTGAGAATTGGTTTCTGGACGTCAAACGATGTTTAACTGTTTACAAACAATGTGAAATTGATTGCTTCCATATATTTGCAAACTGTTTGCCTATGTTTATGAGCAGCAGGAAATATATTAGAAACATCAAAAATAAGTTTCCGAACAAAGTTAGCAAACAATGTTTCCAAGTGCCTACTTAGCTGTAGATGTAGACTTGTTCTTAGAGCCGACTATAGACTTGCCTAAATCGGATGTAGCAGAGGGAGGTAAGGGTCAATATCCCATCTGGGTGTACTGATGGGGTTTTTCTCTCAAAAATTGTTCCTCAGCCTTCCTACATACAAATGTTAATACATTTTCGTTCAATATCCCCTCCCTCTGTAAGTGGCAACATGTGATTATCCAGGACTGGCAGTAAGCTAAGATGTGGTGCACAATATAATATTACATAAGATTGACTTTGCCTTCACTGTTTCTTATTAGTTTATGGTGGGCTGATAAATTACCTGCCACACAATGTAATTTTGACTGTTTGACATTTTATTATGAAAAATTATTAGTCGATGAAGTATTCTTTAAATGTTATGAAATTTGTTACAATTGGTATTCCAAGATTATATTATTATTAGCACCGCGTCTTACTACCCGTTCGGGCTATACACACTTACGCTAATGTGTAATGGTAGGGTGATTGTGAGAAAGGACCTACAGTTTAACGTGGAATCCGAACCACGGTCGAGGCCTGGCATTCCCCACATTCACAAGATGTCTTGTCAGAGGTGAAGGTCCAAGATTATAAATAATTTTTCAAGAGTTTTTCAGTATCGTGATGTTCCTTTTATTATTCATATTGACTTATTTTTTAAATATCATCTTTTTAACTATTTAACTAATAAGATTTAGGTCCCAAATTATAATTAGATAGTATCAGTACCCACACGCTGTGTAGGTGAGTTGCGGCCTGATCTTGATGTCGTGTATGAGCTGCGGCCCAACTTTTTGAGAGAGACGTACAAATTGCGGCCCACTTACTTGGGAGAGAGAGAGAGAGGAGGTGTGAGTTGCATCCACCTAATTAGCAGTGTGCTTTCTATCGTGTTGTCTCAAATTTCAGATAGAAACTATCATAGTCTCATTTCGACATCCCTAGTAGTATCCAAGCTTCCTAAATTCTTATCGTTCAATAGTTTTGGTAAAAATTTGAAGGTTTGTAAGGTTAGGTTAGGTAAGGTTAGGCCAATGGCCTGGGCCACAATTCGTACGTGGCTCTAAAAATATGGGGCGGCAATTCAACTGTCACTTTAGAGGTAAACAACTCGTGCGGCCGCAACTCAACTGCATCCCCCACACGATAGTCAAATGGCCTAGGGTGTGTGTATCTAACCTTTTGAAACCAGTAGCAAATTCAACATTTCACAAGACTATAGCAAGAACCAATAATTTATTTTTTAGATGGAAAATAAGATTTGGGAACCAATTAGTAAAAAAAAAGTTTGACACTTAAGAGAAGAAGAAAAAAGTTGATTTTGTTTTTAAAGTATTTAATTCAATTATTTGGCAACTACTCTTTGACGATAATCATGTAGGTGCTGACCTTTTATTTTACAAAACCGTCCTTTTTGGGAATATAAATTAAGGCGTTTAACTAACACGAATAATATAAGTACCGGTAGTTTTCATCTGATTTATCTAAAACTAAATATATCTCAATACACGTCAAGCTGCACTCAAATGGATAATGTTAAGCTATGTTTAAATTGATTGTGATCTTTAGCGATCAATACTCGGTCATTTTAGCACATTTGGGAGAGTAAGACGATTTTCCTGCTCGTAAACAATCAAGGTGGTCAACATCAATAAGTCGAGATCTGTGTTTTGATTTTAGGATATTTATGGTGGAAAACAATGCAATGAGATAATGGAGGGCTCTCACAGACCGTCTCGCGCGCTAAAACGAAGCTGATAGGTACGCGGTAAACAATGCACACCTTATGTTTAGGAGCCCATGTCACGTCCCATTAACTGGGATACTAGAAATACAATTAACTGGGATATTAAATGCAATAATAATAGGGATACTAGGCACGAAATTGCGCTAGAAACCAGAAGTTGTATCGAAATGTGATTTCTGCGTTATTGTCTTGACATCAGAATAATTAATAATTCTTAGTACCACTTCTTTCTACCCGTTTGGGTTATACGCTCAAGTAATAATTAGTATTTACGCTAACGGCTTAGGAATTGGGGAAGTTGAATACAGAGGAAGTGAACCCGCAGTTGCGCGGAGTGAGAGTGGAAAACCATTAAGGAAACCCCCCCAATTTCACCCGAGCGAGATTCGAATCTCGATCTCCCCGTCCTCGGCAGTCTAGCTCAATATGAAACTAGCTCGTTAACTAACTACGCCACCAAGGCGGGTAGCAGGATAATTGAAATACATGAAATTATATAACTATATTTTTGTTTCCAGCACCGCATCTTACTACCCATTAGGGATATACGCATATGTACTAAATACGCCAATGTTCTATGGATAAGGAAGGTTGAATTTAAGAGGAAGTGTAACAGAATTAGTGTGAAAGTAGAGTGGATAAACATTTATTAAAAACGGCCATTAGTACACCCAGCTGGGATTCAAACCCCGATATCCCTGTCATCACCAGTCTAGTCTATTGAGAGAGTGGAGCATCAGATCATTCAGACAATGAATCGGGTATCAGTGAAATAGTTTATTTTATTTTAAAATAACTATTTTTAAATTTTGTTTTATTTTTGAAGATATGTTATAAATGTTTTACTGATATAATTTCCATTGATGTCTAATGGTATGAGTAATCCAGGCTGCCACACTACGATGCGACGTTTGGTTGGAGCTGTTACCAACCTAAGTTATGCGTTAACCTTAGATGGGTTCTTAAAAGGAATTGGTTGAATGGTCGATCGTGCCCACACATGTATTACTCTAAGGGCGGACATGGCACCCGGGTGCACCATGCTGGGCACCACTGCTCTAGGAGGTCATCAAGCTCACAATAGATTAGATCAGGGGTATTCAATCTCTCTATGTTCATGCGCCAAGGTTTATATCTCTTGTTGCGCGCGTGCCTCAATAATGTACCAATAATATTCGGATTGAATGCATATTAGCTCATTATAATATATTCATACTCCCACCAGGGATTATACCTGTATCCGAAAGGTGAAACTTCAGATTTATCTTAAACTATGTTCTCTGCTGCTTTTTTCACCCCTGTTTTTAGATTTTTCATAACAGAAAGAAACGCGATTTGTCTTGTTTACTAAGGGTTGTCATTTATAGGTTCAAAGTACATTTGTATTAAAACGCAATATATTTCTTCACATAAAAAGCAAATCGTTGATAAAATAATTCAAAATACGTAAATAAAATATGTATTGATTTTATTAGTTAATTATCCGATATCTTAGCTCAGTCGGTAGTATGTCTATTCTTTCACAGTGATGAATTAACGACCGGAGACTGGATGCTGTGCCTGTCCTACTCTTAATTTACATTATAAGGCATATGAATCTACGACAGACCTAGAAGCCGGTAATGGAAAATATATGGTTTGAATAAAAAACTGACCCAGGCCATAGACTGGAAACATAAATGGATGTAAGTAAATTTTACTGGTTGATTATGTAAAATATATAGTATTTGTAATTTTTTCCCTTTAATAATTTTAAAGTTTTTATGATCCAACGGGCAGCGAAAATTGTGACCACGGCTGCGGGTTGGAGAACCCATGACCGGAGGTCAAGATTCAAACCTCATCCAGGTAGGTCGGGAGCGGTTTTTATTGTGGTTTCCCCGCCCCTTCTCCACCTTGACTGAGGCACATTTACTCGAAGTTGCCCAGCGAAACTCCTGAAGTTAGAACCTTAATAATATTGTTGTTGAACGTGTTTATTAAATAATAATGAAATAGCTTTTTAATTTTGATAATCTTAACTCGAAACTCTTTTATCTCTATTTCTATCTAACTCACACACACGCACACATAAACACACACAAAGAAATAGAGCTCTTATTTATTGGAGCTATAAAATTAATGATGCCACTTTTATTCTGATAATTTCGAAAACATTGTGAAAGTTTATAGTAATGTTTGATGGTATTCGATTAGTAAGGTCGTATTGTTTGAGTAATTTGGTCAACTCTTAGGAATGAGACATTCTGCACCAATTACTACAAATTTAAAATACTCTCATTTAACCCAAGTGGTGCCTAAGCAGATGAGTATCATTTTCATATTTAATTGGCATGGTAATTAATTTATTATTGATTTTAAAAATTGACAAAGAACATTAATATAGCATAAAACTGTTTATAATAATAACATTTAACATCCCAACCTTTAAAATAAATAAATATTGCTGAGACCAAATATTTTCTTAGACAACTATATTCTCAGAATTTTTTTAAATTTTGAAGAATTTTGTTTGCATTTTATATTATTTGACATGTAGCTAACAATGTTCCAATTTTTTTGCACTGCTAATTCTACTCATTTTATTTTAAATAACAAATTTTTCCAAGAAAGGTTGAAAATTATTCGATTATGTTAAATAGTACCCTAAAAACCTTGCAGCATTTTGGGGGGGAGGTAGGGGGCACTAAGTATTAACTACGAAAAAGTAGAATTTAGAGGAAACTCATCCTAACTAACATAAAGTGATAGCGGGAAATCATTTAAAAGAAAACATTATTTACATTCGACCAAGATTCGAAAATCGACCTAGCCATTATTGTAAAACAAGACTAGATAAGCTTGGTATTTAGTGCGCGTATCCACCTATGCGGGTAACCCTAGCGTTAGACGTAATCATAAAATTATAATTGAATGCCCAGTTTACAGAAAAGAAGGGAATTTAAAGGCCTGCACAGTGTTTTAATTGTGTTGAAGGTTTCTGTCGGAGGTTCCAATGCTACAGATAAACGTATCGATTGTAGAAAAGAACCAGAGAGGGAAACGGGGGGAGGTTGGGATGTTTATCTAATGAATTATTTGCGACTCGTATAAGTTATCTTCATTAACATGGCCGCTCCTAACGCAGTGGAACTTGTGATAATTACTCTAACTCAGGATTGACGTGTAGTAAAATGACCTGTTTTATCTGGCGGCTGACGTGTAGCCACTGACCACGAGCTTTCTTCATCACGCTATAGTGATAGTATTCACTATAATTTGGGATTGTCATTGAGGGAATTACGGGTCTTATGGATGAACATTTGTATTCTTAGGTTACCTGGCGGTCTAGGGGTAAGGTGTCAGACTTATGTACTGGCAGCCGGGGTTCGATCCTCCATCCGAGCAAAGATTTATCTGATTACCAAACCCTTCCTTCACCTCTGATAAGACATCTTGTGAATGTGGGGAATATCAGGCCTCCACCGTGGTTCGGATTCCACGTTAAGCTGTAGGTCCTTCATTTCATCTCACAATCACCCTACCATTACACATTAGCG
>CABFVX010007188.1:0-15934 GCA_902151425.1 Timema shepardi
TTGGTAGTTGACCAGCTGTGTGTATAGCGCTAAGCCGACCTTTGAGATTGGTGGGAGTCAGAAATTTGTCCTGAAAAAGTGATTGGTGCCCGCCACACTATCGTTAGCTTTGAATGTGCTCTAAGGTACAAAAAGGTTGGGGATCTCTGCTCTAGATAGTCTCATTATTCTTTGTAGTGTTCCGAAGAGAGAGGGTGAGATGATAAGGAAGTGAAATATAATAGGAATAAATATTCCCTGTTCTGTTTTCAATTTATACTTTTCAATGAAAGGGAAAGCTTGAATGGTGCTCAAGAAGTGTTCTACAGGAAATTTTTCACTGTAGTTTTCAAAATTGTCTGCCATAAAAAGAAGGGCAACTGACAAATTATTGTTGAACTCGAATCTACATTTAGCTTGGTTAGTGATGATATCACACACCTCAATAACTGATAGCCTATTGTGCAATGGACTTCCATCTTGTCGTCTTTTCTTGCTAATTGGAGGTTCATTTTCTCCAGTAGATTCAATTTGACCCATAAAGAAATAATTCGGTATTTTCTTATTAACAACAACAAAATCAGATGTAAATTTCTTAACTTCAGTGGATTCTATTTACCTCCTCTGGATTTGATTGAATAACATGTATATGTGAGGCATCACCATGTGGAAAAAGTCCAACCAAAATAAAAACTTCTCATCTTGCAATAATATAATGAACCCTAATGCAAGTGAAATAGTTTTAGTGTTTGTCTCTGATCCCTGTATCCTCTCAAAACATTCTACAAGGCTGTCTTTGTATTTGTAAATCATATTCGCGCATTCTACTTTGAAAATTATATCTTGTAGGGACAGATTGCGGTAGTTTTCTTAAGAAACTATTTCATTTAGAATGTCAGTTCTTTTTGAGGAACAGCTAAAAAATAGCACTAAAAAATAGCACAATCCCTTGAATGTCATAAAATAATATTTTGGCTCCTTTTGAAGCGGAAGTTGCTTGCTGCCTGATTAAGTTTCCTTAGTGCGCATAGCAATGAACAAAATTTGTGTTTGGGTAAGTTTATTTAATCCTCTACTGAATCCCACCTGTTGCTCCACTCATCACAACGGTGCCATCATATGTCTGTGCTATTAGTTTTCCTGGATTCTTATCTATTCTCAGAACATTTAGCACTTTTAATATTGCTGAACTATTACCTTCGGCAGTTCGATCTGTGAGTGGGAAATAGCTCCAAAACCTTTCAAAAATAGACCCTTCAATTTCATAACAAATTAGCCTATAATAGACATCTATGTTTTGCATGCTGTGTGAGGGGTTTCATCCACTTGATCTGCAAAGCACTCAATTTTTTTCAATTTTTCTTCTATATAAGAATTATTATCAGCATAGCATTCAAAATTCCATGCTGTATTGTTTTTAAGTGCCTTTGAAAATATTTTAATTTTTCAGATGTTCGCGTACTACATTATCCAAAGATGCAACAAAATCTAATAATCTTCTAAAAACACCTGGATTTAAACTTTCAACAGTTTCATCATGGCCTCTTAAATCATTTAAAAGAAAACACAAAATTTGATACACTCAATTATTTGGGAAAGTATGTACCTGTTTCTCTCCACTAATTCACAGTATTTTTTAAGTGACTTTCTGTAACTTTCATCTAATTGCTGTTTTAGGTCTATCCGCTCCAGCATTGACAGATTCATTTTATTTTGCAAATGTAGTTTACTCACTGAATACTTTATTTTCTCATCCAAGTGTTTGAGATCAACTACACCTGTAGTCACCCACCCACTTGTTTGCAGAGCCAAAAATAGTAAAAAAAAACCTTTTTTTTTCACACCTTGAACTCCACGTATCTTTCTCATACAGTTGAGGGCTAAAATTACGACTGTAGTTTCTCTTCTTGCTATGATAAATATGTGATAGGTTAAGTTGTGGTCTTGGAGGGCCAAGTTTCTTTATTTCAAGCGTTTTTGGTAGTCTAATGGGTTGCCTGCTATGTCCTTAATAGTGTTCATTGTTTTTTGGATCCTAGTTAATATAAATTACACAAAAGAAGAACTCGAAATCAATATTGATTAAAAAACAGCACGTCAATTATTATTGGTGTAATACATTCTGTGAACTTACATAAAAACAAACAACTTTTTTTTATCATACATGTACAATTTGATGCACAACTTTTAGAGACAATAGTGTGGTGCGCCAGACTTCACATTATCCTTTGTGTGAAAGGCAGCTACAGTGCTGAATAATTGTGATCGAGAAAAGTCATTGTTCGGTGACCTCCAATTATTTTTGTGCACACTCGGCCTAACACACATACACAAGGCTTCGGGTGTAGGAGCTCTGCACCCCAGATCTTAGTAAAAACCTTTGTCTGCCTCTGACACAAAGAGAATTGCTTGCTAATAATAAAATGTCATTATTAAACACTAAATAAGCTACTTTCATGGAATTAAAACATAAAATGAAGTTATTATATATAAACGTGGATTAAAATTTTATATATATATTTATAATTTCGAGGGTGCCCATGCACCCATTGGCTAGAGCCGCCCCTGATAGATTATACTATGGGATAACCTATAAGTTAGGATCATAGTGTGATTCGACAAAGTAAGACTGCTACCTTTCAAGGTAAACGGAGGGGGAACTCCGTTTATGGTGAAAGCTTACAGTTTTACCTTGACAGACAGCAAGGTAAGCTTGTTACCTTTCAGGGCAGATAAAAGGGTACATCTTCAGACAGTAAAATAATAATCTGAACTTGAGTGCATTATTACTAATTGTTCATATTTTCGAAGTCATATCGTCTACGTAAACAAGACTTCATGCCCTGTAGTAAGGTCTTTGTTTAAAGCGCTATGTAAAAGTAATTGCAATGTATGTGCTAAGTGTTCATTGCTTACCAATTAATCTTAGGTTTGTTATTTTGCTAGGCATACTGTGAGGAGTTTCTCATCTTCTTTTCATGTGAATGCCGATTAGGTAGATCAAGTTGCTGATACTCACTAGAGTGTATAAAATGGTTTTATTATGCTCATCAATATCTTTGGTAGGTGGAAGATAAGCATCAAACTGATTTATAAATGCAATAAAACACTTAAAATTCATAAACAAGGAAATTACTTGCTTTCTTACATGTTACCAAAAATCAAGGCAACTTGTGTATATGTATAGGGTGTTAACTATGAGAACCCAACCTTTTAGACATATACAGAGTTTGAAGAGTTTGAGTTTCATGATGAACACCTGTATGACAAGATAAGAAAAACAAAAATTCCAGGAACACAATTCTTTTTGGGAGTATATTTTGTTTATAGTGTATTATTTATTTATGAAAAAACAATATAAATAAAAGTGGAACTAAAAAAACTGATCCAGCTATAGGCTGGAAACAGTTTATGATTATATTGTTTAGAAATGAGTGAAATTTAATCAAAAGGTTAAATTTTTGTCAGGGAGAGTTGTCTTTGTATAGATTTTTCCTTTAGGTCAAAGATCCATATTTTATGAACGGGATTACCTTTTTTTACTACAGTAAGCCCAAGCCTGCAAGTCTGAATTTTTATTTTAGCTATAAATCCTAAATCTCAAAACATATTACACTGTGGGCCTGTATTATAATCCGAGCCATAGTGTAACCACATAAGGTAAAATTGCTACCTCTCAGGTTAAACATAAGGTAGCCTACATATGAGGATAGAAATAGTAGCTAAATATTAACTTTTATTAGATGCTTTCACTATAACATTCATACATTCAGTTAAGTGTTAGATTAAGCTCTGATTGTTGGTTTTGTTTTACATTTATGTTAAAGCTAACTACCATTAAGAAGTATTAGCTTTAAAACAAATTAAAATTATAAATTGGAACTATTTTTTATAGAATTGATTAACCAAAATAGAGTTGACTAAAATGTAAATTCCCATATTGACAGGTTCATATGCCCAGCCTCTCTTGTTTCCGTGTGGTAGCTTAAAAAGGGACACACTTCCTAGACAGCTGATGGAAAAAGGTATTGCTGTTCATATGGTGACAGTTTATAAGACTCGGCCCCACCCTCAGTTGGAGTCAAACCTTAGGTGCATCATTAACTTTGAAGAGGCTTTTCCTGAATATATTGTTTACTTTAGTCCTTCTGGATTGAAGTTCTCATTGCCAACCTTAGAAAAACTTGAAGTCCCTCTACATCATTTGAAGGTATGTGTTTTAGTTAAAATTATGTTAAGACTCTTTAAACTTAAAATACAATGTGATGGTTCATTAACCCCTTTAGCAATAATTTAACTGGGCAATGCGGAACACCCGAATTACTATTAGATTTCACATGGTAATTCTTGTATGCTTAAGTTTAGTTAGTGGCTATAACTTCTGCAGAATGTTTAAAATTTCAATACCTTAAAACACTTTAATGATAGGTTAAATCCCTCCCACTAACCCTCTTTTATCCTTATAACAATGATAGGTTAAATCCCTCCCACTAACCCTCTTTTATCCTTATAACACCCGGATTGGTGTTTATATGGTCTTATATGTCACTCTCATGTTAAACTGAATTGTCGATGAGATTGAGGTCGAGATTGAGGTCCAATTCCTGGTTGGATTTATTTAATATTGTTTTCCTAAATGGTTTCCCATTTTCTGTCCACACATGTAGTTATGTTTCCTTACTCATATCTAACTCATTAGCCAAAATATTTTATGCTTATGACCCAAGAAGAGGCAATGAAAAAAACAAATTAAAAAACTTTCTCCGACCCTCTTAGTCACATACTTTTCATCAATCTTTCTCTGTCTGTGTATGATTTTTTTTAAATGATATTTATTATTGATACATATTTTACACAGAAAATTTAAGCATATTTGCAACTTGTAATGTGTAAGGCATAGTGTAGATTTGTTTCACCAAGTATCCTATATATAATCTTGCACCCGCCTTGGTGGCGTAGTTAGCTAACATGATAGTTTCGTGTTGAGCTAAACTGCCGAGGATGGAGAGATTGAGGTTTGAATCTCGGTCGGGTAAACTGGGGGTTGTTTTTCCTAAATGGTTTTCCACTCTCCCTCCACGCAAATGTGGGTTTACTTCCTCTAAATTCAACCTTTCCATTTCATAATCCATTAGCATAGTTAGTACTTAAAGTGTATAACCCGAACAGGTAGTAAGACGTGGTGCTAAATAAATAAAAAATAGTCCTAATTTGTGTGGAAAGCTTACAAATTATGATTGGAGATTAAAAGGAATGACACATTTTCTGCTCCGCCAAATTAATTTATCTCTTTATTCTCACATATATCTGCAAAATAATTTGATTGTCACAAAATATCTGTTCATCAACTTTCTGTTTACTATTATTGGATGCCAATTTATATATTGATTGCATTACCTTAGCATTTTGGCTAATTGAACAGGTAGAATATAAAATCAATTTAAATGGGATGATATCATTATAAATAATCAACACTTTTTTGAATTATTGATTGTTTTATTTTTTTAAAGATTTTAAGCTAAATTTTAGGCTATACAAGGCACAACTATGTACAACTTGACATCAAAGAATATTATACACACTTGTTCTTCATGTTTTATATAAACACACATCAAATATAAAGTTTAAATTTAATATATTACTATCCTACATACATTTTATTCTCCATAATTACTATTTGAACACATAATTGGAGATACAATTTTTTTAATATACAACTCTTGAAATTATTTATTTGGATCTTCAGCTGTCACTTTAGATACCAATACCTCTAAAATAACACTAAATAATATTGTAACATTTCATAAATGTTGACCACAAAGAATGTGTTTGTATTTTATAAAAAGTGCTCCATTTGTAAGAAAATCAAAGTATGGGTACTAATAAAATCATGATGCTGGAAACTGGTTGATTAATTAAAATTGGCAAAGTTAAAAACAATTAATCTATTGATTATAAAATGATATTAATGGCTTATTAAGCAATAATTAAAGATAGTTTTTTTCATACTTCTCTTTGTTTAAATTTGTAAATTTTCTGGAGAAGGGTTCTTATGCTTTCACAGAAGACCTCAAATTTTCAAATGATTTATTTTAATATTTTTTGAGTTTAATGATCAGCAACAATTGGAGGGACAGAAGGCTGATAGCAAACCTGTATCTGGGACAGTGAGTAAAGTCGAGACTGAATGATGGAAAGACCAACAGCGGAGTGAGACGGGGATGTTGTGTGTTTGTTACCCAGTCTGTTCAACTTGTATGGTGAGTGACTGATCAGAGAAACCGTAAAGGGAAGTGGCAATTTCAGGATAGGACATGCCATCAACACAATAAAATATGCAGCTTAGTTAGTATTGCTGGCCAAAAATGAAGGAGAGTTGCAGTTAATGATAGACTAGCTGGTGAATATAGGGAGAAGATACATTGAAAAGTCAAAAATGGTAATTTAAAAAAATGAACCGCTGAAAATAAAGAGTTGGAAAACATAGCAGTTCAAGTACTTGGTAATTTTGCTGACAAAAGATACTTATTGAACCAAGGAAATTAGGTCAAGAATTGTCATGGCCAAGAAAGCTTTCAACAAGAAGAGGTTATTGCTGACCAGCAAGTTTAGTTTGGAACTGAGGAAGAAATGGATAGAACGCTACATTTGGAGCATAAATTTAGACTCTTAGGACGATGGTAAAGAAATACTTGGATATCAAGAAGTTCTAAGAAAAGTGGGTGGGAAGAGAACCATTTTGGATGTGAATTTTCAGTACAAAGCAAACTGGATCTGCTATATACTTAGGAGGAACTGTGTTTTGCATGACGTCATAGAAGGAAAGTTTGAGAGGAGGTTAAGAAGGAGGAGGAATTAAATATTGGGCGATTTTAAGGATAGGTGAAAATGCTGGAAGATGGAGGCAGAGAACAACGCGCATTGGCGGTCCAAGTTCAGTGACAAAAGAAATGAACTTGTTATAAGACAAAAGACATGATAATAATTTTAATGTTACTATTTTAAAATACTCTATTCAAAGATATACACAATGAAAAAACCTATAAAAAAAATATATATGGAAACTAACCATTTTGTAAAAAAATATTATTAGATGAATTAATTGGTTATTTTAAAATTAAAAAAGTTATTGTATGCTAAATCTGATTTCACAGGAAGAGTATATTAAACTCATTTTTAATATTTTTGGACAAAGCCAGTTTTGATAAAACTGTCCTAAATCTTAGTAAGATTATGGTAGGACTCATATTAAAAAAATACTTTTTTCTTTTTTTGCCGTCAACAGTGATATTAGCTATCAAAAGTAATACCTTTACTTCACATGACTTAACATATAAATGAAAATTGTTAAAATAAACTTTGTAATTGTCAAAAAAGTTTATTCCTATCTTAATCTGGTCATGTTATATATAATTTTGCAATCAAGTATTCAATTTTACACATAGCCTAAATAAGCGCAGTTTCACATGTGGATATTATGGTGGATCTACCAAGAGCAAGACACCAGTGAAAGATATGTTCAGCTTATAGGTAAACTAGTTGATGTTAAAACACTTCATTATCAAGTGAAAATTAAAACCAATTGCAGCCACTTATTTTGATGACAGTCAGCTGACACCAAGATGGCTAGTAGCACAAGTCATTGTGACGTTAGAAACAATGTTTTCTAACAAATCATTACACAGGTGGTGCCACCAAAGTGTCCACACGTAAAAGTTTTTAGTTGCAAAATTGTATAAAACAAGTACATAATTGTGATATACTAAACCAAATAAAAATCTTTTTTTTTATAGTTTTCTTATTTTAACAAAGTACTTATTTTGAATAGTTATTATTATGTGATCCAAAAGGATATTTAGTTTAAAAAAAACAAATTCTTATGACAATTTTTTTTTTACTTCTTTGGCATGTGATTTATATTCTATGGCACATTAAACTAATAAATCAACTAATTAAGGATGGGGGGGTTCAATATATACAATAATATTAAGAGAGTCACCGTAACATTATTTTCACCTTTCAATATCCACTGGGCCATCAGATGACAAATTTGGTAACCATCCATATTATATCAAATATAAACAATAGGGTTCTATTGTCTTTAGATATTTTTTTTTCATGATAAGTGAAATTTAGAGCAAAGAAAATACCCTTTACTACTATTATAATCAAAGAAGGAATAGTGAGAGTTTCACCAAAAATATGTAGCCATTTTTACTTTAATTTTTTAACTAATTGTGTGTGATTTATTTACTAGATTGTTGCGATTGGACCAACAACTGACAGTGCAATACGAGAGTCACAACTACAAGTTTGGTCCATTTGTAGTAAACCAACTCCTGATGACTTGGTGTCAGCGATACTTAAATAAGTGCACTAATATACTAACATTATAAACATACTTTTTGATTTGTGTTCAATTTCAGCAACAAAAATGTACCATAGTAAATTATTTATGTTAAATAATAAAGTTGATTAAAATATAACTTAAAGTTCATTAACATTCTGAAATATTGAGTATATGCATGATAAAGGTTGTACCAGAATCCTGTATTTAAAATAGGTTTGTTGACAAATTAATTTGATATAGTGTATTATGTGGTGAAGAAGGGAGCATATTAGACTGTTTTTGACTGAAGCAAAGCAGCATGTGTTACTGGAATACCAGAAATATAAAAACCTACTGTAGATTTAACTTTCTAAAGCGCAGCCGCTTATTTAGTCACTGACCTTCCCACTCAACCCCAGTCAACGTATATAATTCTCCGCCCCCCCTCCCCTTCTCTAGCCACACAAGTAAATAGAACAGTATAATGAGTTATCATACAGCACAGAAAATAATCCTTACAAGAAATGCTCACAATTGAGCATACAAATGTACCAAGTTTGAAAATGAGTTCTTGCATACCCTTAGTTAATTATATGTTTCATATCATTTGAAATTGTATTCTTAAATTTGTTAGTTTTCCATTTAAGGGATAGTTTATCAATAATTTTAAACTAACAATGATTTGTATTAGTTGGTGAGCTGTTTAGAGTAAACTTAGAGGACAAAATTGTGAAATCTCATTCACACTAAATCAAAATTTGTCTGATAGGGTTCAGTCGGGAACACATTTGCCTACTCAGATAATGGTGCACGGTTCCATTCTCGGTACGTACGAAAATCTAGTGTTGGTGAAACTGGGCTTTCCCTTCAACACTGATAAATTGACGAATGAGGGACAAAGTGTTTTCTTACATAGTTTGTAAGTTGTATGTTGAGATAATCATTTAGTTCATAAAGTAAATGTTAATTACCATTAAAAAACAACTAAACCCAATTTATTTAAAAGCTATTATGTGTAGGAAATAAAGTGCCTTAAATAAAATCATAGAAATGTGTAAAAATAAAGCACAAAGAAAAGTAAAAACACTAAAATATAATATTTACACACACTTTCAATATTTCTATACTCTGAGGAGGAAACAATAATAGCATCGAAATATTTAAGTGAGTATAAATGTGTGTTAATATTTTTTACTTTTATTTTTGTACAATTCCATCATTTTATTTACTATACATATAATCCATGAAATTTAACCGCATTGATGTAAAGTGTGAACTCTGTTTCTCTTTTAATTGTAAAACAATATAGCAATTCTTCCTTTTATTTGTTCCAATCACTCTTTCCTGTAACTTCTTCCATTTACAATGTGAACCTTACTAGAATGAAAATTAAGAAATTTATGTTCACTAAATAATAAAATTAATTATTACCCCATGGCTTAGAAATGTGTAGTAAGAGGGTGCAGAAATATATATTTAATATTTAGCACCGCGTCTTACTACCCGTTCGGGTTATACGCTTTTAAGTACTAATTACTCTAATGGATTAGGAATTGGGAAGGTTGAATTAGAGGAAGTGAACCCGCATTTGCGTGGAGGGAGAGTGGAAAACCATTTAGGAAAAACCACCCCCAGTTTACCCGACCGAGATTCGAACCTCGATCTCCCCGTCCTCAGCAGTAGATCTCAACACGACAAGCGCGTTAGCCAACTACGCCACCGAGGCGGGTGGGGTGCAGAAACACTGTACAGTTATGTAAAGCAAGTAATATTGATGAAAATCAACCTGAAAGGATAGTTAGGTTAGCCCTAGATAGCAACAAGCGCATGTCTTTCTTAATTCCTTCTCATACTTATATGGTAACACCACTTCTTCACACTTCCACAGTTGTTACACATTGATTAAATGTTCAGAACGATTCCTTTTTCATACAAAGTGAAACACACAAAATATAAAGATATTATAAGGAAACATGAAAGAAAATATTATGAGGATTTACATGCTTTAGTTTTTTTTGTTTCTCTTTAATATTCATGAGAATTTAAACAATGTTTAACTGTGTGTAGGAAAAATGAACAAAAACATGTGTTTGTTCTGTCTAAGACTATATTCCATTCACAGTAGGAATTGACTTCTGAAAGGCCTTTTTCCCTACCATAAATCTACTATATAGTAGGATATTGGTAGGAAAAAAGAGCTTTCAGAGAGTAATTCCTACCGTGAATGGAATATAACCTAACTATCCTTAAAGGTCACTCACTATCACTTACTTTAAATTATTATAGTGTTTCTAGACTCTCTTATTATACGAGGCACGTCCAGAAAGTAAGAGTACTTAATTTTTCTATTTAAAACAAAATTACAGGATTTTGTTGGTAAATATGTCAGTTATTTCTCCAAGTAGTCGGCTTACCGTTATATGTGAGCCGTGGCACAAGCTTTTTGATGCCCTCCTCAAATAATTATCCCGCCATCTTCTTCCAGTTCAGGACCTCTTGTTTCACTTCCTCGTCAATTGAATTTTTTTCTCCCATCCATATGAGTCTGTAGGCGCCAAATTAGGGGAGTATGCGGGGTGGTTCAAAATGTCCCAACCGAATGAGTCCAAAAGCGCCTTGGTGGCGTTGGCCATGTGCGGGCGGGCATTGTCATGCAACAAGCGCACTCCCTTCGTCAACATTCCCCTCAAGTTTCTTTTTGAATTGCTCTCTTGAGCTTTTTTTTAGGGTCTTACAGTATCATGCTGCATTAATCATCTCCCCCTGAGGCAGAAATTCGCCACCCAGGTTTCATCTCCAGTCACAATCGAGCTCAGAAAATCCTTACTTTTCAAATCGCTAAAGGAACTCGCGAGCGCTAGTGACTTGATTCTCTTTGTGCTGCTCTGTCAGTTGTTTTGGGACTCATCTTGCGCACAATTTTCGGAATCCCAGCGTTTCTGTGTTTGTTTCGTGTAAGAGAGATCTGGAGAGTTGTGGAATCATCACAGAAATTTCATCTACTGTCAATCGGCGGTCTTCAAAAACAGTTTTTTCAATTTTTTGCACCCACTCACAGGTCAAAATGGTGGTCTTCCACACCTCCGATCATCATAAACATTCGTTCTGCCTTCATTAAACTCATGACACCACTTTAAACACGTTTGTTTGGTTCGCCATAAATAGTTTTGATATGTGAAAAAATTTCAGCGAGAAGGACCTTGATGACAGCACGCACCTCACACTTGGTGGGATTTCTTATCGACATATTTCACACAAACGAACACTACAAGGCGAGTTGTCATACTAATGAGGTCCGTCTGTGCTCGTTGTGTTCAGAAGAACCCCTACCATTCAGTGTTGCCAACCTAGGAAAAAAAATTCTCACGGCACGAGAGGGCAACCAGTACTCTTACTTTCTGGACATGCCTCTTACTTACTGTTAACTATATAATAAATCAAGGATAAGGTTGACTTTTCACTTGAAGAGGTTTTTATTACATCCATTACTGTTTACATTCCTATTGCCTGCATCAGTTTTTTATTCAAACTATATATTTTCCACTACCGGCTTGCTAGCTAGGACTGTCATAACTTCATATGCCTTATAATCTAACTTAAGATCAGGAAAAGCACAACATTCAGTCCCTGGCCATTAATTTAGCACTGTGAAAGGCTAAACACACATTTCACCAATGATAAATTTTTCGCCATGCCAGGAAACAAACCCAGATCAGTAGACATACACGCTACCAACTGAGTTAAGATGTCGGATCAAAAAAAAATACTAGCCTTAGTAATTGAGAGAGCAAAATCAACTTTGACTTATATTAAGTAACTTTTTTATGTGTGTGCTCAAATTTGTTGAGTAAAATCAAAATTTTGAAAATCAAGTTTAGGAGCATTCAATAAAATTTGAAGTTTCATAGAGAAAAAATCTTGAAAGAAAGATTGTATACAATACACAAAAATACATCTAAGTAAAGTATTAAATTAGCTTTCAGATTATCACAGAAAAAAATATTTTATGAAAAAAACTAAATACATAAGAAATAGTTTTCATTAAGTATCCAAGATTTTAAATTTTAAATCTTGGCCGACTTAAAATTGAATTTGGATCAAATATCATGCTTAAAAAAATTTGAATCGAATAGAAAAAAAGTTGATTAAATATTATAATATAAAAACAAGTTCAAATCAAATAATTCATATTAAGCTTACTATTTTAGTGTTTTAAACCAAATTTGTGTTGAATATTCTACTATTCTAAGTTTATGAAGCCAATCGAATAGTCGAATAAAAAAAATTCACTTTATAAACATTTTAGGTTCACTAAAAAAATAATGTAAGCAATAGCCCTATCCTCGAAAGGTGAAATCTCAAAGCAAGATTAAACCATTTTTTAAATCACAGTGCATATCTATAATGGTGTTTGAAAACAAGTAGCTAAGGAAGATATTTGGTTCAAAAAGGGATGAAGCTACTGGAGAATGGAAAAGATTACATAATGATGAGTTACATAAACAGTACTCATCACAAGTGTGCCCACACCGCTCGCGGACCCCTCTTATTGCCCGCGCCTGTGTGTCGACGAGACACGCAACTCGATGCACCAGGCGCATCGAGGCCATGTAAAGCCAATCGCGCATGGGGAGGGGTGAAAACAAGCAAACTGTGCTGTGCATGTGCATCCAAATATAAGGGACGAGGAAACTCGACACACAGTCCCCCCCTTAAACCTACGGGCTGGACAGGAGGAGATGAGGTGTCCAAAGAAAAGTAATTATAACCCAAAAATCCGAACCAACCAAGGAAAAACCCATAGAACAATATCACATGTGACGAAATAATACCAAACAAGACACCTGGAATGTATTAACTGTGAATGAAATAAATACACCCTAGTTCAAATTTTTAACATCATCCAGAGCTCAGCGCACACATGCTGAAGTTTAAAAACCTATCCTAAAATTACAATAGCAGAATTGATTATATCAATATATATTAAAGAATAATGTCCAAAGAATATTCCTCGAAGGACTTAAGGTATAAATAACATGATTATTAGAACAAACAGATTAAATAATATACACAATCGCTATTTTTACAAAAATTCGGGCTATCGAGGGGGGGAAAAATACGTAGATATCCAATTAACTTAACACCTAGTCCTTATAACTTTCGTTCACTCAGTTCCTTATATGGCCCATATTATCTTAGAAGCACTTAATATCGTCTTAGCAAAGAGCTCTCACATCCTATTGTGATTATGCTGAGACATGCACTATACAAAAACGAACATCAGAACATAAAGAAACACTTTTCCTACTCAAGCAGAACCTATATATGAACCAAAAGAGAACTTAAGCACTTGGTTCACTCGTGGGGTCAGTGACAAGGTTTTAGTTGTGTGACATGGGCACGATGAGTGGCCAGACCAGTGACATGATCCATTAATTGGACCGTAACAGGGGTAAGAAACTTGGATATGATTGGTGTAGCTGACCACCGGTAGTCCAACTTTGCCGTTTTGCCATCAATCGCTCTACTGTAATTATGTAATTCATCTAAGACTTTATCCCCAACCTTGTGTGGTACCGGATACCTCCCTATGTTGTACCTTGCTGGGGTTTTTTTCAGCTGGCATAAAGCTTCCCCTCACGCGGCCTCAATACATCTGTCAGATTGATCCTGCAAGGTGCCCAGGAGTATTTCCCACCTCAGCTTGATTGGGGAGAGTAAGTCATGACCTAACATCAAGGAGGAAGGGGTCTTCCTGTGACTGTCATGTACAGCGCTATTAAATGCCATGTGCAATGGTGTTAGGTTTTTATCCCAGTCCTTATGGTGGACGTGGTGAAAGACAATCAAGGCGGCCTTGAAGTTCCGGTCGAACCTTTCCACATGGGAAGGTTGCGGATAGTAAAGGGTCATGGTAACATGTTTTATACCATTTTTAAAACACATATCCTCAAATATTTTGGATGTAAACTGGCTCACGTTGTCAGACACCAGAATATGAGGGTACCCAAGGCTGCAAAACAAGGTAGCATCAAGAACGTCAACTACAGAGTTGGAAGTTGCCATCCTCAATGGCGCCATTTACCCAAACTTCGAGAATCCATCAAATATTGTAAGTAAAACGTTGTGTCCTTTCTGTGACCTTGGTAAGGGACTGAACAGATCAATAAAAACTCTGTCAATCGGGATGCTAGCAACTCCTGAATTTGGTGGATCGTATTAAATGAGACTCGTTAAGCAGTTTAAGGTGATCGGGATTAGACTTGTCTTCGCAAGATTGAATCAAATTCTACAACTCCGGATCCTTTCTCTGAGCTTCTCCGATTGTAGTGAACACTTCAGGGATTTTGTTCAACACGCCCAAAACTGACTGGACCTTCTGAGGGCCTGCATTCCCACAGTCATTGGGTTCCTCAAACATGAGAGACAAGGAATCGGCTACCGGGTTATTCGTCCCTGAAACATGAGGAATCTCGAATCTAAGTGACTGTGCAACTTTGCCACCCAGCGTCCTATCTTCCTGATCTATCTAGGATGTCTTAACAACCACAAGAGTGCTGAATTATTAGTATACAAGTCAAACGGGTGATGTTCGAGATATACTTTAAGCCGGTCAGTGGCGTACATTATTCCGAGAGGGCTTCCAGCTCGAAGGTAGAATAGTTACACTCATGAGGATGCAGAGTACGGCTAGTGTACGCGATCGGTTGAAGGGACCCATCAGTCTCTTGGCAAAGAACGGCTCCCAATCCAGTCGAACAAGCATCAGTTTGGAGAACAAACCTTTTAGAAAAAAAAATCGGCCATCTTTAATACGGGGGGCTCGGACAATGCACGCTTCAAGGCGTCAAAGGATGCCTGACATTCAGAAGACCAAACGAATGGAACTCCCAATTTTCTTTAAGTGGTACAAGGGTCCCGCCTAACTGGCTAATTTTGGAATTAACCTTCCATAAAAACTTACCATGCCAAGAAATATGGAAACTTTCTTTTGATTGACGGGGAACTCTTTAATAGCTCGGGGTTTATAGACACCCCCTGGTGGGATACCACGTGACCCAGATACTCTATCTCTGAAACTGCCAACCATAGCTTCTTTGGGTTTACCGTCAAATTGGCCGTCCTCAACCTGTCTCTTATGATCCTCCAATTTGTTAGAATAGATAACCAGGTCATCTAAGTAGTTGAAGACATACTTAAAACTGTATATCTGAGAACATGGTATGTAATAGCCGTGATAGTATTTGGGCCCCGGTTGACACACCAAAGGGGACATAATTGAACGCCAAGAGGACGCATTGCGTGATGAATGCTGTATACAGCTTAAATTCCTCAGTTAAAGAGATTTTGTAGTAATCTTTGTTTAAGTCTATGAATGTGTAATACCCGGCCTGGCCTAGATACTGAAACACCATCTCTACAATGGGCAAAGAGGTCGCCTCATAGAGTATTTTCTTATTCAACTTATGATAATCGACGACCATACACGGCTCCTTATCGAGACATCCTACTAAGAACGCGGGAGAAGCTTAAGGGCTTTTAGACCTTAATATTCGTTTCTCCAACAAGTTCTCAATATGCGCCTTCAACATTTTGAGCTTATAGGGGAAGGCGGGTGGGGGGGGG